>JAJOOS010025825.1:0-13970 GCA_029582725.1 Solanum chiquidenum
TAAAATATTTATTTAAAATGTCAGAATGACAATATTTTAGAAAATAATTTGTATTCAGATTTTATTATTTAAATTTCCTTTTATTTATCAAAACAATCATATATTGGACCAAATTCTAAACCAATAATCGTTTAAAAAGAAAAAAACAATTACACCACTACCCATTACCCTTATTTCCCCACCTTTCACGTTTTCTTTCCCCCACCTTTCACTTTTCCAGCTTCTCTTTCTTCAAGGTTCTCACAAATTGTTCAACAAAATCTCTATTTTAATTCAAAAAAATTCTCGATTGTTAAACAAAATCTCTATATTAATTCAAGAATTTTCTTAGTTGGCAAAGGTAATTTCCATTATTTATTGAGATTTATTTTGATTTGCTTTTTAAAATTACCAATTATGGTGTATATTTCGGATTGTATATATTATGGATTTTCAGTCAATTTTTTCAATGTTTATGTGATTTTGTTTAGATATTCATCAAATATTTATGTATTTCAGATTTTTAGTCTTTTAAACAATTTTTTTGTGATTTTGTTTTAATTTTTCAAATTTAGTAGAATCTAAAAATTCATTTATATGTTTACTTTGTTTGATTTTTAATACATTTATATTTGATATTATACAGGTCTTAATCATGATTGTATTAGCAAGACATTTTTTGTATTTTAATTATAACTGTATTAGTAAGACACTTTTGGTATTTTATTTTTTTAAGACATTTTTTGTATTCATGTGTATACTCTCTGTAGTTTTAATCATAACTGTATTAGGAAGACATATTTTATATTTTGTTTTGTTAAAGCAATATAAGTTTGATGAAAATATAATATATAAAATTGTGATGAATACAAAATAAGAAGGGAAATACAAACTTATTTGGTATTCATTTAGCGTTTGAAATACAAAATGATATTGAAATACATCCTGATTTTTGGAATACAAACTGATATTGAAATACATCCTGATTTTTGAAATATAAACTGATCCAAAGAAATAGTAACTACAATATTAGAGTGAAATAATAATAATATAACAAGACTGAATATTGAAATATAAATACAATTTAGTTTGAATACAACTTATTCTATATTTTATGTTTTCACCAAAAATGTATTTTCAATATCATTTTATTTTACTATTAATTTGTATTTGTATTTTTTTTCTTAAACTAGAATGCCAAAAGAATTGTATTCATTATAATTTTATACCAACAATTTTTTTGTATTCTAAGTTATACATATCTTTAGGTATATAGATTGTATTCCATTTTTGGATTACATCCAAAAAAAAGGAATACGAAAATATCATATTGTTACTATTGTTACTGTTTACATTAACATAATGGGATACAAAAATATTGTATGCATTCAAATAAAAAGAAAATAACTATGAAACTAAAAAAAAATAAAAATCAAACACTTTCAATCGTTCTACATCATAATTTGGATACAAAACATCCAAAAAAAGCTAAAAATATCAAAGCATACAAAGATTTCACCGATTTCATCAGAAAAAAATCAACCCACTACAGTCGAGATATACGAATATATCAACCAAACAAATAAAATAATTGACAAAAAAAAATACCTGCTGTCAAAATTTCTTGAATTTAATGGAACTGACGAAATTATAGTCGTGAATTTTGAAAACCTCCGTTTCAAGAATATGCCGAATTCAACTCGAAGAAGTTTTGAAAATTATCAATTGAATGATTCGGAAGGCAAAACTATTTTTTGCAAAAAAATAATTTGGAATTCTTAAGAACAAGGCAAAAAAAACACTCGAAAGAAAAAATGGTAACATATACTCTTTCAAAACGTAACTGGTTTATATTTAAATCCGTTTTTCCTTTTTTGAAATTTTCTATTCCATGATTTTCTCTATTCTGTTATTAATTATTTGTATTCTTTCAAATTAATCAAAATAAAATAAATACATAACTCATCCCTTAACAAATTAAAATATTGTCATTTTAAATAAATAGTAAAACTATTGCTAAGGTGTCCCACTAAATGCTAAAATATTGTTGTTTAGAAAGTTTTCCCTATATTATATATAAGTTGAATCACATGTATCTAACATACATAGAAAACTATAAGTATTATGAAAGTAGAGGTAATAATAGTATAATATATGGTAGTTAAATATGTCTAGTTATCTATTTTTTCCCAAAATTTCTAACTTAAAGCTTTAGAGAAATCCTTAAAAAGAAAGGCAAATTGCGATGTAAAGAGTAACAAGTACCCTCTGTTAAGAAACAGACACTGATTATTTTTAGGGGTAAACTAGCTCGTAACATATTTCTGTAAAAAAAAAAATAGCAATCCAGAAATTGGATCGAGCAAAATGATATAGAATACATTTTAGTACCGCATCCAGTTCAATAAAAATCATATATTTTGGCTAACGATCTTTAAAATCTTGTTATCAAATAAAACTACAATAATGGCAGCGTAAAACATGTATTTATTGTTCCAAGTTTACGAGCCTCAATCATTTGATAAAACATTGAATTAGAAACTCCTTGGTGCTAAAACACTTGATGTTTGACATCAAACAAGTCCATTTTACAGCACAACAGAGTATCTAATATCCAACCGCACACTGTTATACACATCGGTAACCCGCTGACATCACACATTCACACTCCAAAATCAAGTTGAGACAATGCCTGCACCATTAAAAGGACAAAGAAACATAAATTTGATGCTAGCGGATAGCAATGCAAAATTAGTCATTTGTTGAAGCTTTCTTTCCATATAAAGAAAGGGAATGGGAGGGGGTTGTGTAAAGCATTATATGAGTCCCTTTGATATAGCTGCAACTATCATGCACAACAACATATACCCAATAAAATCCCACCAAGTGGGTCTGGGGAGATTAGACTGTAAGCGTACCTCGTGGAGGTAGATAGACTGTTTCCGAAAGACACATGAAAGAAACACAATCAGACATAACTACTTTCTATGCTAGGAGCATTGTACATCCAGTAAAGATGAGTTCTGAACCAAAATGATGTTTTATCCCCAGAAGAACTAACTTAATGTGAAAAAACAAAAGTAAGCACTTCTACCTAGCTAAGCGCATGAATCGCAATTTCATGCGCTATGTATGATTTGGCTGACAGCCCACTAAAGGCCGTTAAGCCCTTTTTTCATGCGTTATAAGTAACAGAGTGGAAGGGAAAAGTTGCAGCCATGAAGGTCACGGAATCAAGCCTTGGAAACAGCCTGCGGCAGAAATGCAAGGTAAGGCTGCGTACAATAGGCCCTTGTGGTCGGGCCCTTCTCCGGACCCTGCGCATAGTGGGAGCTTTAATGCATCGGGCTGCCCCTATAAGTAACAGCGTTCACTTTTTCTTTTTTTTACATTGGTTTTGTTCTTTTGACAAAAAAGGCATCATATTAGTTCCTAACTCTAATAAAGATTAAGGCTCCTCCTGTTAGCCACCCCCTACCCGCCCTAAAAAACACAAAAAAAAAAACAATGACCACCTTCATGTCTGTTTGGCCATTGGCACATAAGAAGATCATGCATCTAATTGTTCCCATCATATATACAAGTAAAGCAAATACCGGCATATCCATAACTTGACCAATTTTTAAATTAAAGGAAAAAAAGAACACACTCTGGAATAGGTAATTAGTTAGTGCAGTCATCATAGTATAGTATACTAACCATCTTTTACTTCCTCTCCTGCTTCATCCCCCAGTTGCCAAACAATGTCTTTCAATCCGGTGGACAGGTTCTTGTAAAACTATATAGAAAAGAAAAGAACATTAACTGTATCAGCATAAAGGCACATGCATGGACAAACCTGATATAGAAATAGCTCAAGTCCATCAATACAACATAACCATTTTAAAGATTAATAGATAAAAACAAAGAACTGCCTTGTAAGACCAAATGTCATACATCACGTCAAGTCTTCTATGCATATAGCAGTAGTGGAAGTACTTGAATAGATTTAACCAAAATCCACAAATAAGCAGGGCTAGCTATCTGCTTCACTTCAACTAGAGGTTCCACTTAGCTTAGTTAGCAAACCACACAAGAGAGTTCTCATGTATATCTGTCAATGAATCAATGAAACACGGCAAGAACTTCCAATTTGGTTTACCTTGTGAAATTCCAAGGTATCTCCTCCAGCCTTGCGAAGCTCAACCATGTAGAGTGAAGGTGCCACCTCATAAATCTACAGCAGACTCAGTGTCGGAAGTTGTATTTAAAGTTTGAATGACAATGAAAAACTTAGCAACCCTGAAGGTCCTTCAAACAAACATACCTCAGTTGCAACGTTCAAGTGACCTTTGCGCCCGCTCTTCTCACCTTGAAGCTTAATCTGGTACAGAGGAAGACGGAAATTTTATCATGAATGAAATTTTAACAATTGCAAAGAACCGACTAGAGTATTAGAACTTTGAGATCCTAAATAATTTCAACCTGCTCATATATTTAATAACTATACTTGATTGAAAAAACTGAGCAGTTATTATGTAGAATAGAAAAAGAGAAGAAAAATGTATTGCGAATAAAATTTTAATAATAGCAAAGAACCAACTAGAGTATTAGACTTTTGAGATCCTAAAGAATTTCAACTGCTCATACATTTAATAACTATGCTTGATTGAAGAAACTTAGCAGTTGTTAGGAAGGAAAAATATGAACATTACAATGCTGAGATGAGTATTTGAGTTGCCTGAAAACCTATTGACAACTCCGAGCAACATTTCTTCAAATCACAACACTTCTGCAAGACTGACAATAAAAGAAAACTAAGGGTCTGTTTGGAAAGTCACTTGCTAAGTGGAATTGGTGTAATTATTTGGATAGTAGTTATCAACCTAGTAATTACGATGACTTGTTTGTGCCACAAAGTAATTACAAGTGAACTATAAGGTTATATTAAATTTTAAAAATAAAAATTAATTATCTAAAGCTAAAAATTTATATTAGACAAATAAAGGCTTTTGTAAATGATATAAAATTAAATATTTAAGTACTCCATATTGTCTTTTGTTAATATATTAATTAATAAACATATTTTCTTAACTAGTATTACAAAAAAAATAAATTGATTTATATCTTTCAAAGTAGTCTACTTTAACCAAATTAATAATAAAAACTAAACGTACATGAAATGCATGTTTGACAAAAAAATTAATATTATAAATATTATGCCATAAAATTATTAAAACATTTGACAGAAAGATCATCTATCGGGTCTAACTAAAAAATAAATGGCATGCAATGTGAAATATCAAGTCAATATTACTAAAACAAATGAAACTGAAAATATAACATTAAGTTCTAAATTTAAAATAAAAACTTTAACATAATACTTTTATGTCAAATTTTCACATAACGTACATAAATATGATTTAAAAGAAAAGAAAAACGTAAGTCTATAACCTTATTCAATAATGAATATTACTTTGATTTAAAAATTAGAATACTAACAAACTTATGCTAATGAAAAAAAAACATGGAATAAACAAATAAAATAGATAATACGAAAACTACATTGAATCAAATGAAGTAAAGTTTGAGAATGAGAATGAAATGAAATATAAATAATATAAAATAAAACATATATGTTTAGAAAATATTAGAATAATAAAAAATAAAAATAAATTTAAAATAATAGAACTAAAAATAAATTAAAACAAAAAAAATAAAATAAAAATAAAAGGAATTGGAGAGTGTAATTACCCCCTACCAATTACTGACCAAGTCATTACATATCCAACCAAACATATCAGAGAGTGTAATTACACCAAATCCAATTACCCGGGTGGATTTCCAAACATGCCTAAGTATAATACATAAGAATGACTTGTCCCATTCACCTTGTAGTTATTTTTCCGCACATTGAATCCCAAAGGTATAGCAGCTTCTTCAATTTTTGAAACAATTTCATTCGCAGGACATCTCGATGTAAATCTTGTCTCCCTTTTGACCAGCCCCTGTAAAAGTAACCTAGATTAGTACCACATGCTTTAAACTGCTTGGATTAGATCCTTCTGAAAACCAAGCATTGAAAATTGTATGTGCGACATGTTCATTCTTTTTGTTTCTCTCTTTTGGGTTTGAAAGAGTGTTGCTTTTGTTGTACATCTGGAAACTTTAACATGTATTTTGCATTTTAGTACAAATGTGCATTGCAGAAAGCAAGTAAGATATACCTATGCAACATTTGGTTTTAAATAGTAACTCGTTTGAACTGAGACTTGACAATGTTCATATTTACCATATCTTTGAACTACTAATTTCTATAAGGCTCAACATTATTCGCAGATGTTAAAACTTAAAAGTGATACTTTAAAAAATTTATATGGTTTCCAATCTAAAATGTGAACAAACATTTATTTACTTGAACATCAGTCAATAAGAATGTTAAACTGTGCCACTTGAGAAGCTGTGTGTAAGATCAATAGCTTCACCAACACATACCATTTGCTTTTCAAACAGAGAACTGAGATTGAGACCCTGAGAAGTTGAAATAAGCTCAAAAGCATTCATAGTCAGTGGTGCAGAAGGCGGTACTTCCCGTCTCTCAACAACAAGATTCAAAGAGTTCTGTGTTTGTGGAAAAGCACATGAGCACTCATTAAACAACAAATTCAAAATTCTGGCAGACCCATTTTGCATAAATAAGTTAACTTACAGCAGATTCATCAAAAATAGCATTCACGTCATCAAGACTAACATCTGCCTGTTCAAAAACAGGTGGACAATACCCCTTCTTGAACCATTCATTCTCAATGACCTCGGTAATTGTGATGCGCTGTCATCAAATGATAAAATTCCCAGTAAACTTTGGAAATGAATGAGCAGCTAAATGCAAGTGCAGATAAAGAGCCAGTAAACACATTAGTCTGTAAACAAAATTTCACCAAGTAATTTTACTGCTTTATTTCCTCCTTTCTATTGGAGAGGGAGATACACATACATACCGTCTGTGGATTGGGATCCAAGATTCTTTTGATCAGTTTCTTTGCATTAGAGGAAAACCAGGGTGGACATGTAAATTCAGCTTTATGTATCTGCAATTAAATCAGGGTACATCATCACGTGTCATTCTAAGACTTTTGCCAATAATATTCACTTCTCTCAACATTCTCTCTTTCAGGGGAAATGTATAAAATACAGCGTGTATTTTGGAATGACCAGTAATAAATAAGCACACCTTCTTATATAATGCCACAAGATTTGACTCTTCAAAAGGCAGATAACCAGCCATAAGTACAAAAAGGATTACACCACATGACCACAGATCAGCCTTAGCTCCATCATAACCTTTATTGTTGATCACCTACAGTAGCAAGAAGCAAAAATAAGAATCAAAACTGTTGCTCACAGGATATAGAAATAAAATGAATGCTGGGACAAACTAATGAGCGAGCACCTCTGGAGCCACATAATTTGGTGTTCCACATGTTGTATGTAGTAATCCATCTTCCTAAAATGACATATCAACAAACTTATGTACATTTAGATTCAGTTATGCAGTTTGTGTTGGCAAACTTATACAGCAGTTGCTGATCAATCAAATAGAGTAAAGAGTGACTTTGCAAGAGGGGAGAAGTTGTCATACGCGAACTTGCTGAGGCAGCGCACTCAATCCAAAATCCGAAACTTTAAGAACACCATTGGCATCCAATAACAAGTTTTCAGGCTATAAATCAAGAAAAGCAAGGATTATAACCAAATCTCATTATCATTCACTCTGTAGAATCTCCTGGAGAACTGTTCATTCTTTACCTTGAGGTCTCTGTGGAATACACCTCTACTATGACAGTAGTCCACTGCATTGATAAGCTGCTGAAAATACTTTCTTGCTTCATCTTCTTTGAGCCTACCTTTACTAGCCTGACCTCAACAAAACAGCAAAAGCTTACACATCTCCTGTTGCAAATGACATGAATGAAAATAGCAGTTATCTACTCAAGGAAGAGCATCTTACAATTTTGTCAAACAGTTCGCCACCAGTAACAAATTCCAAAACAATATATATCTTCGACTTGCTGGCCATGACCTACGCGATAGAAGTTTGAATTGTTTAGCAGGTAAACAGTGAAGCAGTACTTAGAAAACTGCACCAATTGTTTTGATCTAAATATCTGGTTATGCGGGACCAAAAGATAAGTGATCAGCAAAAGAGGAACTAACTGCAATCCCTGTTTTTCTTTTTCCTTTATAATTGCATTTTTTGCTTTTTAATTTTCATTGGCATGGGGAGGGAAGGGAAGGGTCTGGGGTAAGAAAAAGCTAGAGATATAAAGCTAATACTAACCTCATACATCCGGATTACATTGGGGTGTCTTATAAGTTTCATGGTTGATATTTCCCGTTTAATCTGCAAAGGACAAGCAATGTTACAATTTGCACTTTCCAATATTCAGAAACAACAAAGATTTCACATGGTAATTCTAACTAAAGCTCCTGAAACTAAAAAAAGTTCACATGTAGGAGTAGAATGTATCAATTTTAAAGGGACGACTCCTCAGAAGTCGGAGTCCAATCGCTGCAAAACTCATAAGCATCATTCATGTATTTTTAAGCTGTCATTGAAACGTCATAAAACATAAATAAATAAATAAACAGCATCACCATTAATAATGAGTCTTTTAAAGATTTTAGAATTCATTAAGAAAGGCTAAATCAACTTGAATTTCAGGCAACCATTAGACATACATACCAGGACAAACATGAAGAAAATAAAATATCGCAAACTTAAGACCTGAGGTAACTTGAATTTCAATCATGTTCCATAATATTCATGATAAAAGTCCAGTAAAAATAGGATCAACACTAAAAAGCATCAGATTCAAAGAAAAAACGACAGAAAATATAAATGTAAAATTTACCTGACCAATCATCTTGTGCTTCATGACCTTTTCTTTATCAAGAATCTTTATGGCTACATTATCACCCGTTTCAACATTCCTTGCAAATTTCACTTTTGCAAAAGTACCCTCCCCCAATGTCCTCCCAAGCTCATACCTTCCCACTCTTGTCCTCCCACTTCCATTATTTGATCTTGAACCCATCTCCCTTATTCAATTCAATCTCCTTATAGATCTTTAAATTCCTACTCTAAATCAATACCAATTCCATCCTCTCTTCTTTTTTTCAGAAAATCTTTTTTCTTTCTTAATATAATTATATGCCTAAAGCTAAATCCTCTTCTTTTTACAAGGTTGCCAAACCTGGGACTTGGCTACACTCATCTTTAACCTTTTCACCACCCCACAAAAAAAAAAAAGGTAAGAAAATCCCAAAAATTAGAAAAAATTATGAGAAGTTGGACAGGAAAGGGTATGTTTGTGAAAGCAAAAACCCTTTTGGAAAGTTAAACGAAAAACACAAAAAATCCATTAAAAGTATTTTTGGAAATGAAATTGCTATTATTGGAAGGTGGATTCTGTTACATATCACTTTCTCGAGGTGTCTGAGAGAAAAAAATTGGATCTTTTTACTTTTCACAAGGAAGAAAACAAGAAGAAAAGATTGGATTTTGATTATGATGAAAGAAAGGCAACAAGGGCGGCGAAACTGATGGGAAAAGTCTTTAATGGTGATTTTCTTGTTTGGTTGAAGAAAAATGATACTACTACTATTTATTATAGTATTTATTTATTTATCATATGATATATTACTATATGGTATGATAAATGTATAGTAAGGTAGATAATATTGTGCTTTCGGGGAAGGGTGAAGCTGTCATGGCAAGAAACAGAAACGAACTGAGGAAGGTAATGCCTGGGACTGCATGTTTCAAAATATATTATATTATAACAACTAACATCGAGAGGCTAATAAAATAAGAAATTTAGTAATTGGATTTCGATTAAGGAAGAATAATATGTGTCACATTCTCATTGTACACCTTTTAATGGGGAAACAGTTTTTTAAGTTAAAATATTTTTTATTAAATAAGTCTTCACAATTATTAAAATTATTTAGTCAAAGAAAGTTTTTATATTTAAACACTAATTTATGACAAGGTTTGTGTGATAATGAATGAGGTAATAACAACAGAATGTGTGTATTAAACAAGTTCATTTACAAATTTAATTATGTAACAATATATTCTTTATTTTTTCGATATTAGCTTTTAAATTTGAGATTTGAGCATGTTTATATTTCAGTTTAGTAGTTTATAACTTGTTGATACGATTTGAGGTGAGTTTCAAGAGATTCAGAGTTGAATGTGTATAATTTATTGGTTTTTATAACATCATCGTAATCATTAGATAATGCATCGTGATGATAAAAAAAAAGTAACCTAAAGGGATTGGCAATAGGAGAAAGCGGATTGTGTTTTCTAATGAAGTCAACTAGGTTGACTCTTGAAATCGCGAGGCAAGAGTTTGCAATCGCAGGTACTAGATATCAAATAAAAAATTGAAAAAATAAAATATCAAACAAAAATAAAATTATTTTAAAGTTAACAGTAGAAAAAATGCAAGGAAATGTTGCGAGGAGAAAGGAAAAATAGAAAAAAGGTTTAAAATAGATGAGAAAGGGAAATGGAAGGAAGTGGAATGGGTAAATTATGGGTCTTATAATATACATTTGGCAGCCAAAAAACCCCTCATACAACTGACAATACGTGCACCTCGCCAAAAAAAAAAACCCCATTCGTGGATATCACGTGCCCCAAGATTTCCATAGACTCAAGCCAGAACTTTCTCTTAGAGAACTTGCTATACAACTGTTGACCCAGCAAAGTTTAAAGCACAACTCTCAAATTCTACTCATGTTGCTTCCTAATCCTCAAGTAGAGTAGGATGTGATCTATGACCACTATCACAAATGAGTCTAAATAGGGCTTGAGCATACAGTTCATAAAATTCATAAATATTATTGATGTATTTTTCGAATTAAAAGTTATAACTAGAAATTTGTAGTAGTTGTAACAAGTGCTAAAAGTATTATATGGAATGTTTGCGGTCCTAATTCTCAATTGATGGTAACTTGATCACAAATCTATCTTTGAAAATACTACCGCATCATGTAGCTGGTCAAATAAGTTATTAATATCCAATATTAGATGTTGTGCCCCATTTTTCTCACGAAAAGATGATCCATTGACGTAACAATTCTTTTTAGTTTCTGCGTCAAGACATTTTATTGATATGTCAGCATTGGACGACATATTTAATACCTTTTACTATGAAAAAGTGCTAGTTCTTAAGCAACATTAGTGTCGTTTAATGTCTTTATACTATGTTAGATAGGAAATCACGCAAAATAGAAAGAAACCAAAATGGAGCTAAATCTTGACTAAAGAGATTCTGATGAGAGAACTGACGGACCGTCGTATTTTTGATGGGCCGTTAGGCTCATCATTGGATAAAATAGTGGCATCAACAAAAAGAGGCATCTGACGGTCCACCCAACGGACCATCACATTTGTGATGGGCCGTCAAGCAGACTGCCGCTAAGTATTTTCCAACAAAGCTACTAATAAAGGATGATAGTGTCACTGATAGACTGTCACACCTGTGACGGGCCATCAGACGAACCATAGAGTGGACTTCGGTGGACCAACTTTATTATTTTAAATATCAAATTTCCTAGGAATATAAATAGCAGTTTTCGGGGTTTATTTATTATCTTGGTTTTAGTGAAGAACATTGTACGCTTGAATGGAAGTTTATTCAGAGTTTACTTGATTTTTGAAATGAAAGCTTGTGTGATTGGCTTAACTTTTGTAAGTAAGTTCTTATTCAATGAATGCAATTGCATACTTTACTTCAATTATCGACTAGCTAAACTCTACAACCAAGGGTTGTGGAATCCATGACAACTTGACCTAAATTAAAGGTGTTTACAAACTAAAACTTGTATTGTGATTATATACCTTATTGGTTCTTCGTATGAATTGATTTATAATGGTTGCAAACATTAAAGCTTGTGTGAATAATGGAAGTTTATTCAGAGTTTACTTGATTTTGAACAAAGCTTGTGTGATTGCCTTAACTTTTGTAAGTAAGTTCTTATTCAATGAATGCAATTGCATACTTTACTTCACTTATCACGAGTAACTAAACTCCACAACTAAGAGTTGTGGAATCCATGAAAACTTGACCTAAATTAAAGGTGTTTAGACTAAAACTTGTATTGTGATTATATACCTTATTGGTTCTTTGTATTAATTGATTTATAATGGTTGCAAACATTAAAACATGTCATAGATTTAAGTTGGTTGAGTTAAAAGGTGTAGAACCTAAGAAAAGATATTATAACTTGGAATCGAGAGTTAAACTCATCGAATGGTTGATGTTTTAACAATACTAACCAACTCCAAGTAAATATTATTGATTTGAGATAATAATTTTCAATTCGAAAGAATAAAGTGACATGCATTCAATTTGGTTGAGAAATTGAAATGACCCTCTATGTTATTTCATCTTTATTGCGTTCTTTCCACCGTTAGATCTTTCCTATAGCGATCCCAAGTCATTTATGACTTGCTGGACTAACATCTCGGTCACCTGGTCGTTCGTTTAGATTTTATGTGAATTTTCACATTTTGGAACTTTTGAAACTTGAACAATTGACTTCGGTCATAACTTAAGGTAGACAACTTCAGAATGTAATTTTGACAATTCTGTTAGCTCCAAAACGTCAATTTTATCTAGAAGGACCTTTGGTGCAGAATGATAACGCTCGAATTACTTTTAAAATGATCGAACAAGTAAGAAATCATTAGCAACATAATAACCCAACTTATGAGGTCGGGTCGAATCCCACAAGGAACAATATATCGACAATTAAGAAGCTAAAAGGTTACAAGCTACTAGTTTAAATCTAAACGAAAAATATAAATATATAATAAGAAGATGATTTCTGTAACAATTAAAGACAGGGGCAAAGATCTTTTCACGCAAGGAATCAAGGGAAATTAGGGAATGGGGAGCTAATTCACACTCAAACGATCCATTGTAACTCAATCTCATGCAACTCAATCATGGATAGAATCATATATGCCTTGGAATCACAATTATCCACCATTTCTCTCGAACATATGCAAATACATCTCAACTAGTTCTCTCGTACCTTGCTAAGTTTCACGAGAACATGCTTAATTTCATAAAAATCTTCTTTCATAATCCAAAACTCACATCATATGGTCATAACTTGAAAAAACATGGGAATTACATGAGTTCATTGGGGGGGGGGGGTCATCATAAAACATGAGATTACCTCATTTCATGCATGAAAGATCATAAATCAATCAATTAAATCAATAATCAAAGAAACCCATTGTAACACTCCAGATTCGAGAAAGGAAAAAAAATCTAGATTTTTAGAAGTTGCATGTGCCACTGACGGAAGCCACCTACGGACCGTCAGTCAGCTCCGTCGATAGGCCAACCAACTTTCAGTTTCACACTTCAGATTTCATCCTTCAGTTGCGAACGACGGCCGACCAGCACGGACCGTCATTCGATCCACGGTCCGTAGGTATGATCGTAGGTGAAGGCCAGCAGCCAATTAGGGGGAAATTGATAATTGGGTCAACTTCAAATGGTCATAACTCCCAGCACAAAATGAATTATGTGTCCCATGGCCTATGAAATGATAGATAATTGAATCCTCTTTCCAACGCCTCTGAGTTTGCTAAAATCCAACCTCCAAGTAAAAAGTTATGCTCATTTTAGTGAAGGCCTGTCGAGCAGACTTGACTTACGGACCCAATCTACGGATTGTCGATTGAATGACGGCCCGTCAGTGCCGTCCGTCGATCACTCTGACAGCAGTTAAGTCAGGGGTCTTTTGGTTTTTTCCTATTTCATTTAACCCCTAAGATACATCGTTTAGACCCTAAATCATGAGGTTTTAGTCAGTTTAAGCCTAGAAACATAACTAGAACTTACCTAAGTCAAATCATTAATCAAACTTAGAAAAATTAGAAGCAAGAGAGGAGAAAAAGGTCAAGAACCCTAGTTCAAGAA
>JAJOOS010025827.1:0-10193 GCA_029582725.1 Solanum chiquidenum
ATATACCGTGAGTTTACGGTATTTCTAATACATTTCACTTACAAGTTGTGTGTGTCTAGGGCCTTTTTGTATTGGTTTTTATGTGTTTTTATCATATTTTGCAGGAAAGATGTTCAGGCGCGGAATTAAAGAGACAGTTGAAAAGAATGTAGAAAAGGGCATCTACGGAGATGATCTACGGACCGTAGGTCTATTGACGCTCCGTAGAAGGTGGTCGTAGATCAGCAGCCAAGGCATGGAGGTAAATCAGGGAAATCTGACCAAGTGTGGAACCACGGTGCCCATTGACGGTCTGTAGATGGATCTACGGACCGTACTATTGATCCATAGATGGGTACTGTGAGGGTTCCAGTACCTGATTTTGAAGATTCCAAGTATGGAGCTACGGACGGGGATTGACGGACCGTAGATTGATCTACGGTCCGTACTGTACATCCGTCGTTTGCTTCAGAGAAGCTGGCTTTTGGAATCTGAAATATTTTCTAAGTCCTGGCTGACGGAAAGGACTTACAGACCGTAGATCCATCGACGGTCCGTAAGTCAGTCTCGTGGAATAAAGACGCGTACCCGAAACAAACTTTCCTTAATTTGTTTCCCTTTTTATTTAGGATTTGTTTTGTATAAATAGGAGATGTAAACCTCGTTTTTAGGGGTTAGACATTATTATTCTAGTTTTACCTTGTGACTTTGGAGATCAATTGTAAAACCCTAACAATTATTGATTTCCTAAGTTTGTTTTAAAGATTTTGGTTTTGAACTTCTGGTTTATTATTCTCGTTACGTAAGTTCATGATTTCTTCATCTAATATTATGATTTGTGTTCTTATTGTTATGAGTAACTAAACTCCACAACTAGGGTTGTGGGAACCATGAGCGATTAGCAAAGTATGAATAGTAAATAAGCAATTCTTGAATAGTGTTTTGCATGCATTGATAATTCTTTCGTATAGAAGTCTTTTTAACGGTGCACAACATTAGAACTTGCCTTGTTTCTACTTACCGGACCAAGGAGGTAATCAACTAGAAAAGAATTATCAACATAGATTTAGTGTGATACTATCTAATAGGCTAGTGTCGATTGGTGCGAAGTAATAACTAAGCCAAACATCGATTATGATGTCTAATATGAGGTAAAGGTAAGGGTTAGTAAATTATACACACGTAGCCAGACCAAGGTGCGGAGTGAAATTCTCTAGATGCCGGACCAAGGATTTAGAGATACCTAACTTATCAGTTTGCATGTGATATACTAGGAAAGGATTGCTATTACTAGGATTACTGCGTTATGAGCCTGTGGGGAACACGTATACCGTAGTTACTTCTCTCATCTTGATAACAACTAAAAGTGACTTCTGATTACTGATTACTTATTGAATCCTTACAATTGGTTTCACAAAACCCCCCCCCCCTTTTTATTAATTGTTTTTTTTATTGGAAGTACTTTGACTAATTGGCTATAATTGTGTGTTAAACTAAAGTATAAACCATTTTCCTCTTGGAATCGACCCCAACCTACAAGTTGGGTTCTTTACTTGATAACGATCGCTTATGCTTCTTTAGAGAGGTGTAATTTGAGCGTATCAGAGTCTGGCGTTGATAACTGGGTATTCTTGACAGTTTCACCTATGAAGGGTGTTATGAGATTTGGAAAGAAGGGAAATGTTAGTCCAAGATTTATTGGTCCATACCAAATCTTTCAGAAGGTAGGAAGAGTGGCTTATGAGTTAGAGGTTCCTTCGGGGCTATAGTATGTTAATACAATTTTCCATGTATTAGTGTTGTGAAAGTGCATAGGAGATAATTCTCGGGTTGTCCCAATTTAAAATATTCAGATCACAAAGAAGTATTCATATGAGGAAACTCTAGTTTCTATATTAAATCGACAGGTTCGAAGATTGAGGATTAAATATTTGGCTTATATTTAATTTTTATGGAGAGACAAGAATAGGAAAGAGGTGACTTTGGAAGCTGAGGATGGAATGAGATCTAAATATCCTCAGTTGTTTCATACTTTAAGGTGATAGCATATCAATTTATATCAGTGCACTAAGGTGAGATACCAATTTAGTTTTCATATTGTTGATTATGAATAGTGTTGTTGTTTTTGTATTATTGTTGATAAAAATTTTATGACAGAGTTATGATGTGTAACTATTGATGTCATCCTATGAGATGTCTAGTTTGGAATTTTCTGCATTTAAGGTTCCTATATAGTCAAATTTGTAGAGGAGACTCAACCAAAATTTTGGCAACTAACTTCACAACTCAGATTTTTCATTTGAGGACGAATGTTTCTAGGGGAGAATGTAACACCCGCACTTTTAGAATGTCTAAATTAACCCGCACCTTCATGGTAGTAGTGATTGATAAATTAATATTGATCTGGTATGTCATATTTAAAGTGTTCAAGGTACATATCTCATGTTTTGAAATTAAGCGAGTTGTGAAATAAAAGTTGGCGAAAGTTATTGTATGCTTTTTAAAAAGTTTTCTCTGAAATTTGGGCCATATGTCTCAATTATTTTTTGACAATATATTAAGATTTAGGATGCCCATAAGCTATTGAATTGAAGGTGTATTAGTCCAGTTTCCAACGCATCAAACCTTTCATTAATACAACTTTAGAATAGAGAGATATTTGCATTTTTGCGAAATGACGCAATCAGGCACATGAGGTTGGCCAAGTTTGGTAGGAACTTGTCAAGGTCGGTGAGAACTTTATTTAATCAACCAACTTCATTTTATTTTCTATTTTCACGTTCCATCAGCCCAAAATGCATAGAAATTCTTCTCAAATCCATAAAATACTCTTTAGGTCTTAGTGATTTCATCTTGCAAGCTTCAAGAAAGTTGCTCTACGTTGCGAGCTCGTAATTTTGGTATAGTTTTGTTTATGGATTGTGTGGCTTACTTCCGTGGTGGTTGTAGAAGCTAAGATTTTTGTGTTTGGATTTGAGCTTAAGTTCAAGGTAACACCCTCCTTTCATTGATTCCAGCCTTGGTAAGCTGCAAATAATGAGTTGCAACAGAAATCTGTATCTTTTGTAGGATTATTATAGTACTGTCCAGTCTTGTGTGTTGGTTGTTGTGCTGCCTTATTGTATTATCAAGGGGGGTTTCGAGTGGAAGTCGATAGGCCACTGGAATTCACCAAAAAAGGTATGTTAAGGTTATTTCCTTCATTGGGCATGTTTTCTTAAACCTTAGAAGCGATATAATAGGATTGTTATCGTTTGGGAACGTATAGACATAACTGTTAGTGCTTGGCTGATTGAGGGGTTGTTATCCTTCCTTGTTGGGACTCGTAATCTGTTAATAATTACCTTATGTAGGGCACGACTTAGAGGCTATTTGTATAGATTGTTTATAGCTAAATTTCTTGCCTTTAGCCTATTAAATTGTTTGTTATTGCCCTTGGAGCTATTGTGGTTAACTGCAGAGCTATGAACTGCCTGAGAGGGCGTTTCCTAAGAGGTCTATGTCTTGCTTACGGGGATGTACTGATGCCAAAGAGGGCAATGGCATGCCTACGGAGCTATATTGATTTAAAAGAGAACTAAGTGTTGCTTATGAGGATATATTGACTCCAAAGAGGGCTATATGTTGTCTACTGGGCTGTACTGATGCCTAAGAGGTATATCCTGCCTACGGGGTTGTACTGATACCTATAAGGGATATGTGTAGCCTACAGAGTTATATCGTCGCCTAAGAGGTCTATGTAACTTCCTACACGGACAAGGGGCTAATGATAGGGGTATGTAGATTGATTTGACACCTTCTTTGCTTATAGAGCCTAGGTAGGTAGTCTTGTTTGTTGCTTGTACCTGCTGAGCTTATGGGGGCATGGTTGGGTTGTTTTCGAGAATAGTTGTATGTTTAGATTCAGTAGCATGCTTATCACATTTGTAACACCCAATATTTTAGTTAGTTGATCTAGTGAGTTCTAGAGTCTTTGGAAAGAGTTTTGGTATGTCGTATGAGGGTTAAGAACAAATAAATGACACCCGTACTTAGAATATCAAGTTTAGGGGTTAAAGGTCCCGGTACGACTCCCCAAGGATCACCCAAGGTGTCCTTGAGGAAGACCCCAAAACAGACCCCACAAATGTCAAAAAGTGTGACCTACGGTTGCAAACAACACCCCTTAGATCAACCTACTCCTAGTAGGCCATGGGCGTAGGTCAGTCTTGCAACACCCTGCAACATTTGAGCCCCAGGTCAAATTGACGGACCCAAACCACAGCCCTTAGACCCATCCACGGTTTGTGGATGGGGATCCGTAGATGCTGCCAGTTTTGGCAAGTTTAGTTTTAAGTCAGGCTTTGAGGGTTAGTTTAGGGGTTAGGGTGGGCGTTTAGTTAATTAATTACCCTCCTACAAATATTTAATAGACCCCTAAAACTAAGTCATTAGCTCATTCATCTTAAGACCCCAAATTACTCTCAAGAAGTTCTCTCTAGAAGCAAGGAAGAAGAAGAAGTTGGGGCAGCAACTAGGTCGAGTTTTCTCCATGGATTCAAGCTTGGTTTAGGGATTTTATTGAAGGTATTTTAAGCTTATTCATCTATGGGTTCTTCCCCCATAGTAATCCCCCAATTGTGGATCATAAACCCATTCTAGCTAGGGTTATTCCTACATTGTGGGTAGGGTTTGGGTGTGATTCCAATCTAGTGGATATCACCCAATTATGATTGATTTAGCTTTGATTAATGATTATATGATTATTTCATGTTATTTATATGATGAACCCTAATCTAAATTGATGAATGTAATCTTTGTGGGTTTATGCCATTAAAGGCAAAGTTGAAGGTTCATATGTGATCTTCCTATTTCAATGTTATGTGTTGAAATTGATCAAAGTTAGGATCATATAATCATGAATGAAACTATACTCCATTGTATATTATTGATCTTGACTTTTAAAGTTAGAATTGAACCTTTATGATCAATTAAGACTGGAATCACCTAGTCATGAGAGATGATCAAAATACCTTGAAATCTAGGTATAAAGAGGAGATTAAGAAATAAACCTTGAGAGTAGGGTTGTGATCCTAATAGTTAGGGTTTTAGGTGAAGCTAATGAGATTAACTATTTATGCTAAGGCTTTGTGAGTAAATTCTGAAAGAGAATAGAAGTCTAATAGGTTGAATTGTGGTGAAAGGCCTATACTCACCTAACCTACCTTATGAATGCTTGATAGATGAAAGTGATGGAATCATCCATCACTTGAGCATGGATGGGTTGTCAAGGACATCCTTCCATGAGAGATGAGTGTTAAGCAAGGCTTAACAAGTAAACCTTGGGGTGTATGCTTGGCCCCAAGTGGATATTGACAATGAGATGGAGTGTCACACAAGATAAGGTTTGGACTCCAAGAAGAAAGGAGAGCCACACCTAGTTGATGTGAGGACTATCCAAGGAAAAAAAGGAACTCTTATGTAGTAGAGTGTGGTTTTCCCAAAGTTAGGTCTCATGAGATGGGATCCTTCACATAGTTGAGTTAAGGTTCCTAGTAGCAATCTCCATATCCAATGAACTAAGACATGCTTGAGAAGCATCTCATAGTGTTCAAAGCATATTGAACTAACACATGCTTGAGAAGTATCTCATAGTGTTCAAAGTATAATGAACTAAGACATACTTGAGAAGAGCATCTCATAGAGTTCAAAGCATAATGTACTAAGACCTACATAATGAAGTAACTCATAGTGTTTCAAGTATAAATGGAGTTAGACATGCTTAATTAAGTATCTCACAGTATCCATGCTAGTAATGAACATAGACATACTTAAGATAGTATCTCATCGGGTTCAAGTTATTAATGAACTAAAATGTGCTTAAGAGAGTACCTCATAGTGTTCTAAAGTTAAAGAGAGGAACTAGGTTCCAAACAAATAAGTGGTAGCATGAGGACCTAAAGGTAGTACTTAGAATGTATAGTATTATGGGGTGCTATGCATGCATTGCCCAAGTATGACTTAGGGTCATTAAAAAGAAGTAGTGAGATAGGATTGTGCTAGAGTTTCCTTTCCTAGTTATAGTTGACTAATGGTGAGAGATTTCCTTAGTTATGAGAGTTAAGTTAATCATTAGGCCAAAGTTGGGTGAATATGACTAGGATGACTCCAAGGCTATGCTTAGTGTGAAGGGTAGTATGTGATGCCTTTCATTCATTGCACAAGTATATCTTGGGGTTACTTAGAAGTATGGTACCCATATGGCATAGAGAGGCTTAAGAGTTGACCATGTACATAGATTATAATTAAGATGACATGAAGACCTAAGTCTTGAATGTGAAGGTGGACTAAGCCCAAGAATGACCAAAGAGATGTACTTAGCTTGGATGGTAGTATGGGATGCTATCCTTATATTGCACAAGTATACTTGGAGGTGGCTTGTGAATTTGTTCTCTAGTAATATGAAGGACTTAAGGTTGAAGTATGTAACCATGAAAGTCTAAGTAAAGACTATGCCATGAACATGATGTATCTCCAGTGTTCATTAAATATATCTCATGTTGACTTGGGTTTATATGGTGCTTGTGTTGATGATTATCCTATGGCTATGTTGTTTGTGTTATGACCATGTTATTATCTCTTATGCTTATGTTGACTTACCATTTGAGATGCTCTTATGATGTTGTGCTAGCTTTCATACTTGGTACATTTTGTACTAATGCATATTGCCTACATTCTAACCAAATGTAGGGTTGGAGGCTTGAGTTGCTTTGGAGGCTAGGTTTCAAGAATCTATGAGAGTTGAAGACCTTGGTGAGTCCTCATAGATTCGAGGACAACATCCACTTTACCTTTATGTCATTTTTTTATGTTCTTAGACTATTGTATGGGCTGTGTCCCAAGAGTTTATTCTAAAATTGTATTAGATGGTTTGAGACAAAGAGTATAGAAAGACTTCCGCTTGTTTCTTTTATGAATTATGACTTTGATTGTAAAAGTTTTAAATTATTCCATATTTTCAATTCTATTACCTATGTTATGAAACTTGGTATCAGAGAATAAGGTTTTGGTATAAATTTTAGGATTTCTCAAACCACGTCTAAGTAGAGTCTTATTCATGGGTGTGAGTCGCGACATATTTTATGAATAGGAGGCTATTGGATGCTTAGTAAAGATCTTACTTCTTCATCCTCCAAGTCGTGCCATAGGTCTATAAGCTCATTCTGTTATCCCTTATTCTATGGTCTTTAGGATGTGACTATTAGGAGGGTTTATGCTACAAGGAGTGAGGGATAAAGGTTGGTTGAGATGCCAATTATGGCTATGTGACTTGGTAAGACTTGAGATGATAGACTTTGAAGTTGTCTTTAGTATGCATGATGTTTAGAAAAGTTTGTGTAGGCTTACTCCCAAGTGGGGGATAGTTTGCCTATCTAGTGAGGTTATTGTGTGGTTATGTCTAGTTGTTGGTAGAACCGGACTTAGCTATGATGAGTTTTGAGGTATGTTGATAGATTGGTTGAATAGGGTGTTTGAGTAATGCATAGATGGGTTGAGTGAATAGACTTCCATGGTTTAGGATCATTTTGTGTGGTGATGTGAAATCTAAGTGATATTCATGAATTAGAGTTCCTAGAAATGTTTACCTTGAGAGGTGTGGTGAATATGAGTAGTTTAGTCCCGATTTGTTTTGCTCATGTGAGATCTTGAGTGTGGTTAGTAAGGTTGCTTGTAAGCTTTAGTTGCTTATTGAGAACTTCTCTAATTTAGAAGGACCGATAGAGGTCTTGGACCGGCAAGTCAAGAAATAGAAGAACAAGGAAGTTGTTCCATAGATTGGTAAGGAGTGTTATTTTGTAAGGAATATGGTTAGGAGTGCTACTTCGGAGGCCAAGGGCCAATGAGATGTTCCGATGTCCTCATCCTTTCCTTCTACTCTCATTCAAGCTTAAGATGACAAGTTCCTCTTGATTTGCTTTTGTGTGAAGTCATGTGTGAATAGTATGTTTCCATGATCCTCTTATGTGATGCATGTTCATGAAATGATTAGGTCTTGTTAGAAATGACTTAATTGCATTGTTTCCTCATATTGTAATGCATTTAAATAAGACTTGCATATAAACTTCATGAATTGATTAGGAGCATGCCTTAGTGGTTGGAGTTGGAGGGTTTCTCCCTTAATAGATGCTTTTCTGAGAAGTTGCATTTTAGGCTCCATAAGTGTGTGTTAAGCATGTTTTAGCTAGGAGATGTTAGTTCCTCCTTGAAAATGAGTGGATATAGTATTTGATGCATTTTGGGTTGGTAGAAGTAGTTTCTACTCCCTTGTGTTGCATTGTATGTGTTTAGCTTGGAATTGAGGTTTTCTTCCTTGATTATGTGCATTAGATTCAGTGCATGCATAAAGGGCTGCTAAGTTAGAGTTTAGACTTTAAGAACTATTTGAAGTGTCATTCGAGGACGAATGTTCCCAAGTGGGGGATAATGTAACACCCCATTTTTTAGATAGTTGATCTAGTCTAGAGTCTTTAGAAACAGTTTTGGTGTGCCGTATGAGGGTTAACATCAAATAAATGGCTCCCGTACTTAGAATATCAAGTTTAGGGGTTAAAGGTCCGGGTACGACTCCCCAAGGGGTCCTTGAGGAGGACCCCAAAGCAGTCCCCAAAACTGTCAAAAAGTGTGACCTATGGTTACAAACCACGCACCTTAGATCAACCTACGTACCGTAGGTTATTGGCATAGGTCAGGCCTGCAACACCCTGCAAAATTTGAGCCCAGGTCCAATTGACGGACCCAAACTACAACCCTTAGTGTAACACCCCTCAAAATAAAGTAGGATAAAATAGAGCCTCACATGGGTTTTATGCATTAAAAAATTGTTAAAATAATGAAGAATAGACTTTTTAGTCAGTTTTAAAGAGTTTGGAAATCAAACGTCAAGGGATGACCAAGACGTTCAGAAACAAGTCTTTTACGTGTTGGTGTGTTCTAGTATGTTGTGCATGTTTTTATGTGTTGTTTGGAGTCTAAAATCAGTGGAGGTGACCCTAGTGTCTTAATAAATGTTTTTAGGGTAAAAAATTTGAATACGACGCCCCAGGACCATCCTAAGAGTCCCCGGGGAGGACCCCAACCATTGGCCAAACAAGCTGCCAAGGCAGCTTGCAAGTTGTTCATGGAGGGAGTGGCTCCGCGTCGCGGACCTACTCCACCAATGGGAAAAAAGTGGCTCCGCATCACGGAGACACCGCAGACTCTAACGTCTCGAAATTTAATTTATAAAAACTTGCAGGAACACCTCCGCGTCGCGAACTTGTTTCCCGACGAAATCTGCGAAATTAGAACTCAAGTTTGACTTGTTTAAAAGGTCCAACTAAGTGAGGGGTAGTTTGGGTAATTTGGGGAATTATTATAAACGGTTATTATACCTATTTTAGGGTATTTTAAGTTGGTTAAAACCCGAAAGCCTAGAATTAGACCCCATTCTTCAATTGACCCTTCCCTCTCAAAAATAGATTCTCTCAAAACTCCGTTGAAAACCTTGATGAAGCTCAAGCTAGAAGATGGGTTTTCAACTGATTCCTTCTTCAATTTCATGGGTCTTGAATTATTAAGGTATGGTAACTCTTGATTCTTGAATAACCTCTCATTCAAGGAGTTCTATCAAAGATTTTCAAAAGTGATTCAAAGACCAAAATTTCCAATTTTCAATCTAAACGTGGGTCCTTTGTCAAACGATTTTCTAAATCATTCTATTGATGAATTGATGTGGAATTAAGGTTTTTAAGATAATTTTCAAAGGAATTCTTGAAAAACCCATGATCCCCAAATTCTCTAAAATTGGCCTATGATGTGGGTCTTTGTGAGTATGATTTCTATTGGTGAAATTATGTTTAGATTAGATTGTATTGATGTTTACTATGATTATCTATACTTATTCATGTTGCATTGTTGGTATATTGATGAGTTGAGGATTATGGCCTTATGGGCAAAGTTATGAGTTGATTCCTTTGTTTATAGAATTGTACTTAGATTATGTTTATGTTAGTGAATTACATTGTTGATTCCTATTTCCATCTATAAAAGTTGATTATGAATTGTTGAGGATTGATCCATGGTGATCATGGCTTGGAGAATTGGTAAGTTGACCTAACTTCTAGTCTATAGTATGAGAATTGATGTTGTGTGGTTTGACCCACTTATGGTGGCGGTGTTTACTTCTTGTCTATCTA
>JAJOOS010025828.1:0-11155 GCA_029582725.1 Solanum chiquidenum
ACTTTGTTAATATATTTTTAGTTAGTTTATAGTTTTCAATGTTTATATATTTTATTTCAAATTTGGGCTTGTAAAATTTGTAAATATTTTATTTTGTATTAAGATCCGAAGTTACAATTATATTGTTGTAGTTTTTCAAATTCGAAGTTAACAATTTACTTTGTAAATATTTCATTTTGTATTCAGTTTGACTGTATCCTTTAATCTTATTAATTTAACATAATGAACATTGATATTTCCAAAAAAATAAATTGTACTCATGTGAATTTTACCGTTTTTACGAAAATTTCTATTCATTTAACATTTCTTAAGTTTAGCTTATCACACAGGTAAGTGAAAATATATTTAATCACATTTTCAAACATCGTATAGTTGTAAAATATCGAAAAAAACTGAAAGAATCGACTAAAACCGAAACCGAAAAAACCGACTTTGCGTGGTTTGATTTGGTTTTTAGATTTAATAAACCGACATAATTGGTTTAGTTTTTTTTAATAAAAAACCAAACCAAACCGACCTATGTACACCCTTACTGCCAATGGCGCTGGAGGAAGCTCAATTTTTCCATGGGCACGAGAGAGCAAATATATTTGTCAACCTATCTAAATATTGTTTAGTTGCATTTGTGGAAGCTTGGAATAATATCCAACAATTCTGAAACATTTCCTCCAATTAATCTTATGAAGCTTACTCGATCAGCAGTTGTAGTACACGATCGTCTCCTCACAGTGCTTAAGAAATTGCCCAAATTAATGTATCTCTGCCCTCAATATTTATGTGTATCTCTGCCCTTGTTACTTTCGAAATTAGAAATTTCTCTAGCTACTGAAAAAGAAAGGAAAACAATGGCTGAAATTCTTCTTACAGCAGTCATCAATAAATCTGTAGAAATAGCTGGAAATCTACTCTTTCAACAAGGGAGTCATTTATATTGGTTGAAAGAGGACATTGATAATTGGCTCCAGAGAGAAATGTGACGCATTCGAGCAGACATAGACGATACAAAGGCCAAGGCAATTGGAGGCGATTTAAGGGTGAAAAACTTAATAAGAGATATTCAAGAACTAGCAGGTGATGTGGAGGATCTCCTAGATGAGTTTCTTCCAGAAGTTCAACAATCCAACAAGTGCAAAGGTGCTATTTGTTTCCTAAAGACGGCTTGCATCCCTTGTGCTTCTGTTGCCAATGAGTTTGCTATGGAGATTGAGAAGATAAAAAGAAGGGTTGTTGACATTGACCGTGTAAGAACAACTTACAACATCATAGAAACAAGTAACAATAATGAATGCATATATCCCATTTGACCGGAGAAGATTATTCCTTCATGCTGATGAAATAGAGGTCATCGGTTTGGATGACAACTTCAACATGCTCCAAGCCAAATTACTTGATCAAGATTTGCCTTATGGAGTAGTTTCCATTGTTGGGATGCCCGGTCTAGGAAAAACAACTCTTGCCAAGAAACTTTATAGACATGTGCATGATCAATTTGAGTGTTCAGGACTAGTCTACGTTTCACAACAGTCAAGAGCGGGAGAAATCTTACTTGACATCGCAAAACAAGTTGGAGTGACAGAAGAGGAAATGAAAGATAACTTGGAGAACAACCTACGATCACTTTTGAAAAGAAAAAGGTATGTTATCCTCCTAGATGATATTTGGGATGTTGAAATTTGGGATGATCTGAAACTCGTCATTCCTGCATGTGATTCAAAAACTGGCAGTAGGATAATTATCACATCTCAAAATAGTAATGTAGGCAGATACATAGGAGGAGATTTCTCACTCCACATGTTGCAAATCCTAGATTCAGACAAGTTTTGAACTCTTTACCCAGAAAATATTTGATTTTGATTATAATAATTGGGCCAATGCTTCACCTAACTTGGAAAATATTGGTAGAGATATAGTTGAGAGATGTGGAGGTATACCACTAGCCATTGTGGTGATAGCAGGCATATTAAGGGCAAGAGAAAGAACAGAATATGCATGGAACAGAGTACTTGAGAGTATAGGACATAAAATTCAAGATGGATGTGCTAAGGTATTGACTCTGAGTTACAATGATTTGCCCACTACATTAAGGCCATGTTTCTTGTACTTTGACCTTTTCCCCGAGGATCATGAAATTCATTCTTTTGATTTGATAAATATGTGGATTGCTGAGAAGTTGATAGTAGTAAATAGTGGTAATAGGCGAGAGGCTGAAGATTTAGCGGAGGATGTCTTAAATGATCTGGTTTCTAGAAACTTGATTCAAGTTGCCAAAAGGACATAGGATGGAAGAATTTCAAATTGCCGCATACATGATAGCTTGTGTGTGGCCTTGGCTAAGGAAAGTAACTTCTTTTACACCGAGCACAATGCATTTGGTGATGCCGACAGTGTTGTTAGGCTGCGGAGGATTACATTCTACTCTGATAATGTCATGAATGAGTTCTTTTGTTCGAATCCTAAGCCTAAGAATCTTCGTGCACTTTTCTGTTTCACAAAAGACCCTTACATATTTTCTCAAATGGCTCATCTCGACTTCAAATTATTGCAAGTGTTGGTTGTAGTCATGCCTCAAAATGTTTATCAACATGGCACTATCAAAAACAAAATTGGTAACATGAGTTGCTTACGCTATTTGAGATTGGAGGGGCAAATTGCTGGAGAACTGCCAAATAGTATTGTCAAGCTCAAACGTCTAGAGACCCTAGATGTTAGAAAGAGCTCCATTAGTGTTCCTTATGGTGCTTGGGAGTCAAAACAACTGAGACATCTTCGTGATCGTGGTTTTACATTTGCATCTAAGGGTAGCTTTTTTGTAAACCCATTTTCCACAAACAATATGTACTTATTGCCTAATAATCTACAAACTTTGATGTGGATGCATGGTGAATTTTTTCAACCAAGGTTGTTGCACCGATTGATCAATTTAAGAAAACTGGGTATAATAGAAGTATCCGATTCTACCATTAAGATATTATCAGCATTGAGCCCTATGCCATATATCCTGCCAAGCACTTTGGAGGTTCTGAAGCTCGAATTTGCACATCACACGAGGGACCAAATAAACTTGTCGTCCTACCAAAATATTGTTAAGTTGCATTTGTCTTTGGCTCGAAAAATATCCAACCTCTCTGTAGTATTCCCTCCAAATCTCATCAAGCTTACTCTTGCCCACTTTATAGTAGACGGTCATGGTCATCTACTAGCAGTGCTTAAGAAATTGCCCAAATTAAGGATACTCAAAATGGATCTCTGCGAACATATTAGAGGGAAAATGGATCTCTCAGACGATCCGCAACTTGAAGTATTGCATATTCAGGAACCACTCTCCTTGTCTGAAGTAACTTGCACAGATAATATCACTGGACAAGCTGTTACTTACAAGAGTTGATTCTCAGATTAGGCTCTCGGAACGGCTTGCAAAGCTGAGAATATGAAAAATCCCATTGTGTCAACAGGTTAGTTTGCTAGTATATTCAATTATGAGGGATAAGCATAAATAGTCCTGGAATAAAATTTACATGTTTTGTTTGGTTGACATGTGGGGGATAACTTATCCCACCATTTATAGCACAGTGATGGAATAAGTTATCTCATATACATGGTGGGATATAACAACAATTATATTATTGCCGCTAAATTGTGAAACAGGGGATATAAGTTGAACACGGACGGCTCAACCATTTCAACAGGACTTAGGATAGTTGTTGAAAAAGCTCTAACAATAAGATTTCTTGAAACCAACCACTCTTATACTAATTTAACTTTTGAATGCAGAGAGCTGCTGAGGAACCATCGATCCAATATAGCTACAACTAAGAAAATCAAGCGGCAGACACACTAGTTAAAGAAGGGATCTTGTACAAGAAATTTTATTGTTTTTGTCAAGTGATCAGTTCCAGCTTTATTTGTGTATGAAAAAAGTAAAAGCAGAAAGTAATAAACTACTTTGTTAGGCTAAAGAAGCCGGATACTAATGTAGATATAACTAAAATTTGATTTTTTAAAAATTATTATACATGAAAGTGAAAATTATTTTCTGATCATAATTTTGAAGAATATTTAGTGATTTTAATATAGTTGTGATTTACGATGATAATTTTATTTTTTATTTATAATTTTATTGATTAATGTGAGATAATGTGCAAAACACCAAGGTTAACATGATATGTATTAGAAGTCCTTGTCAATTCATATTAAACAATGTTTAACAATTTATCCAATAGGGAATTATCTTTTAGAAGAAATATTTTAGTTTCCAAATGACATAAAAGTCGGTCAACAATTCAAGAGATATTTTTATGTATAACTTACATAAATCTCATAGTGTAAAGAGTAAATTACATCATATTCCAACTCTCTTTCTAATTACAATAATCTCTTAAAATTTATACCTTCCGGATACATTAATTCACCATTCGGATACATTAATTCTAATACAACGAAGAATCCTTCTGTTGCGCTAAAAAGAGAATAAAATCTGAAAATCTAATTAAATCTCATAAATTACGTTTCTTCTTACTCCCAATCATATAGAGGCAAATCCAGAATGAAGGAATTCAAAATTTCAAATTGCTCCCCCCCCCCCTGTTTAGCGAAGAAACCTTTCATATTTGATTCAAAAACTTTTGTCGAAATTTTGGATTAGCGAGGTGAGTTGTGAAGGATACAAAAGTGATGGAATTGTTGTTGGACAAATGATTTCCTTTTGGATCTTCAAGTTCATCGAAAATCCTTTCAATTTTGATTCAAGTTGTTTGGATTTGCTATGTATACCCTCTGTTTTTTTAAATTTGTACATTGATATGTAAGTCGTGATACATTATTGATTACAAATTGATACATTACTAGTTTGATGTATATGTAATGTGTTTTTAGATCCAAAAATTCTCAATTTTTGAATCAAACTTTTGATAAATAATACATTTGGTAGAAGTTTTGTATCATGTATCAAAACTAATTAAGGTTATGTATCAAAACTAATATTTGAACATGATACACCGTGCATGATAAAATTGTCATGTATCGTAGTGTTGAAACAAAGGCATTATACACTAATTAAGAAACAAAACTACCTAGATACATTAAAAATCTGGTTAATGTATCACAAACTATAACCATAAGATAATTTAGTAATTTGAACACGATACATTGTATATGATAAAATTGTAATAGTTTAAATGAAGGCATTATTGTTTTACTAATTGGAAAGAAAAAAGATTTGAAATTCATAAATGGATTAATGGAGTAACTGTGGAGAGATTCGTGGCGTGAAAAAGGGAGAAAATAATCGCGTGAATTATGTATTCGATAATTTTGTGTTGTGCTAAAAAATAAGGGATTTTGGAAAAATTTAGAACTAATAAGGAATAATGATAATTATGGGGGGGAAATGTGTGTATATAGGTAATTTTTCCTATTTTGTATTAGCTTTTGTTACTATTTTGTTTTCTTTTTTCTTATTATTGTTCATTTTTTTTTAGTTCTTCAATTGCTTGTTTAATTAATTATTGTTGTTTGGTGGCTGATTTTGCACAATTTTATTGCTCACTCATCACTATATTTATTGTTATTTCCTCATTATTTTACATCTCTTTGATGAGTTTGTTCACTTAGCTGGACTTTACATCACTCTGATTATGGTTGATTTTTATGTTCTATTTCTAAATTTCTATTTGTTGTTGACTATGTTATTAGATTGTTTGTTACTGCTTTCTATGTTCACGTCATTTTGGATAGTTACTTTATGCTTATATTCTTATTAATTTATTAAGTTAACTATTGGATAATTTTATTAAGTTGACAATCCGAGTCTACACCCTATTCGAGACACGGTACTCAAAATTACGAGTGATCCCAAGTTAATCCTTGACACAACATATTACATAAAACTAAAACTAATGTGGAAGCTGAAACATATGCTTAGTAAGTTTAATTAAGGAAATCAACAAATTCATGATGACTGAACAACTAATGTCTGAAATAAGCCTCTAACATTTAGACGGAAGGAAATAAGTTTATCAGGACATGGCCACAGTTATCTCAAACCAAATAAACAAAGAAAGTACTAAACTTTGACTAACAACTAATCTAGGAAGTCCCCGTATAAGGAGGACTCACCAACTGTTGGTTGAAATTGTTGCAACCTCACTAGCCATGAGTCTGAGCAGGGGCGGATCTACGGTATCGAAAGGAAGTTCGGACGAACCCACTGACTTTTTCGTAGATCCTATATTCGTATTAATATATCAAATATAAAGTACATATACATTAACTGCGAATCAAAAAGCATAGTGAGGTGAGTACCAGTGGTCTTAGTACACCCAGTGAAGTCTATCGGCTCACACTTGCAAGTTTGAAAGCTCCATATTTTTGGAATTAATTTCTAACATACGTAGGTTTATATAAGAATTTTTTTTTTAAAAAAATGGTAAATTAAAAAATTGTTTTTGGAATTAATTTCTAACCTAAAAATAATAACATAGGTTTACATATTTATTTATTTTATTTTTTTTAAAAAAAAACAGAAAATTGGTAAATGAAAATAAACAGAAAAATCGTGTTTGTGTGTAACTCTAAAACAATATCTAACCATTGATTTCTACTCAGACACTCAAAAAACTTTGACCCAAATTTATTTTCAAAAGTTGGGGTTCTAACTTTTATTGTTAATCTGATTGCTACCATCCGACATCTGCCCTCCGGTATGTACTATGTACTCTCGCCTCTTCTTTTTTAATTTTTTTTCTTATTTGTTTTCTTTTACACCGTTTAATTATCTATTCAAAAATTAATTTTTAATATTTGATTCTTGGGGTATCCCACATATTGATAATTGATTATGTTAAATAGTTGTTGTTTGCTTTTCGAAATTTTAACTTTTGAAAGCAATAATGATTCAAGGTCGTAGTGAAACTAGTAAAATATATGTTTTAGGTACCAAAATATTAATGGTGAATCTAATAATTTTAATCTCACTTAGAACAATATTAAAGATTATAGTAATAATGTTCAAAATTTATATTTAAAAAATTATTCAATTTTTTAAATAATATTTTAGAACTTTAAAATAAATTACTCAAATCTTTATATTATTAAATCAAGTTTTTACAATAACAATATCTAAGGTAATATTTTCAAACACGATTAACATCTCATTAACAAAATTTGTGTTTTGTAATTTTTAAGATCGTTGTCCTTTATAAAATTTAGAACTCATAGGCCTGAAATTCTGGCTCCGCCTCTGAGTTTGAGTACGGACACCAGAATCACTACAACAAAAAACAACGTTTAGCGGCAATAAATAGGCACATTAATAAAGAGTGCTAAAGTCTTTACCGGCATTAGTTAAGTGGCATTAGATTCAATGTCACTAAAGCCGTTAGGGACATATACAAAAAGTGTTAATTATCGCTAAAATACATATTTAGCGGCAATTGCTAATTAATTGCCGCTAAAGCTCATTTTTTATGTAGTGAATCTACATCATAAAAGGATGTAGTATAGAGAAAAGTATGTGTCGATACGTGGAATGTACAGAGTAAGTAAGGGACATTAGCTTAATCTTAAAATGGCATAACGAAGATAGTAAAATAAGGTTCCCAAAACTATATACATAGTGAAAGAGCTAAAGATAAAATAATTGGAGTACTTCATATCTAAACAACATTCACAATGTTCTTTCAGAAGCATATATAAAGATGAGTCTATTTCAATAGTCTTGCATAATCATAGTTGTAATAACATACTTAACGTGAATCAAATAGAATTAAGAGCATATTGTAAGAAAAATGCATAAACTATAGGGAGTTTCTTATAACCAACATACACTATGTTAGAATATGATATCCAAGAGCTAATCCAGTTTGGAGGGCTACCATATACCTTTCCAGAATATAGGACCATATCATATCCATGTAGATCTACTAATTTGAGCCTCTCAAGGCTAAATAGTCAACCTACAAAGTGTTTGAAACATAATCATATGGTGGCACATAGTTATGGGACTTGAGTTTTCTAAACCCGGGTCCTCTTGGTACTAAATGCTCATAGATATGAAAACTATTTATCAGTATGAATCATAAATGAGACTACACTAAAAAATCATATCTGAAATAACCTGAATTTAGGTTGAAATTCATATCATACTAGTCTTCATGCATAAAAATCATAAATATTTAAGGAACTATGGAAATCATGCTAAATCAGTACAACAAGATTTTTAAAATCGAAATGAAACGATGAAAACATGAATTAATGAAGAATATCAAAAGTTCATAAAAAGCCCTAACTTTGCTTCTAACAATCCTGAAGAATTCTACAAAATCAAGATACTTTAGGCATGAGAGTGAAGAGATACTCTCATTGAAGTCTTACATACCTAAGAGATTGAGATTTGAAAGAAAAACTTGCTTGAAAGATTTGAAACCTAGCTTATGTCTTGCTTACGGTAGTTTCTGAGTTTGAGGAAATTAAGAGTGTAAAAATTGAGTCTTGAGCATGAAAATCCTTTTAGGATATACGATTGTCGTGGCTTAGACTTAGAAAAGGTAAAAAAAAGACAAAAGAACCACAATTAAAAAGTTGCCGAAAACCTTCCACGAGGCAATCTACGGTCATGGTTTGATTTATGGACCGTAGATCTCATCCTTGTAAGTCAGGCCCAAAAACACGATTCAAAACTTCATTCTACGGATTCAAACTACGGCCTGTAGATGCTTCTTCGACCTATAATTGGGTCTGTAGGAATTGGACCCAAAAATAACTTTCAGAACTTTTTTTCCATGAATGAACAGTACGGGTCGTTCTTTGATTTACGACCCGTAGATCAGGTTCATAGTTACTGACTTTAAAACTCTATTGTGGTGTTTCTAGTAAAAAAGTTATTTATAACTTTTTACTACAAACTTCATATGATTCAAACTTGGTGGAGTTGGAAAGAAGACTCATAGATCTTTAATTTGATAACTTATGGGTCACCTAATTCATAATTCATTATATGTTGAGATATGATCGTTTGATATTAATCCTTACATGAAGTTATGTGAAAACTTAGTCAGTAGGAAGGTTTTGAACTCGACCAAGTACTAGAAGTCTCTTATGACCCTGAAACACTTCCAATACAATTTCCACACATAAGAATGAACCTTAAGACATAAGCACAAGTAGGACATTACCCGATTCAAGCTTATATACTTACGAAGAAGGATTCAGATTCTATTAATAGAGTTGCGAGGTGTTACATTATATGACATTTGATATGTAAATATGAAATAAGTTTTTCATAAAATTAAATAATTAATATGATGTCTGCTTAACAATTTAGAAATCCGCATAACTAATACATGTATAAGTTATGACGGAAATCTATGTATTAGGGGCGCACATAGACGAGTTGACTCAGATTTTTGCAAATATCAAACCAAACCATTTGTATCAGATTTTTAAATTTATAAACCAAATCAAATTAATAAAACTCAGATTTTTCAACCTCGGGTTTTTTTTGGGTTATTCGAATTTTTTCAAGTTTTTGAGTTTTTCGATAAATTATTCATACAAACATATAATTAACTTGTGCTTCAAATATTTATTTAGTCCTACCAAAATACGTTTCTTAAGAAAATAATACAAAATATGATATAAGTGATGAGGCCAAAATACTCAACAAAAAATAATAATGAATCACATAAAACAAATGTTGCAAATTAATAAGTCATAATGAAAATGATCATAATTTAAAAGTATTAAATCATGCTATAATAAGTCTAATAAGTATTAATTACATGACTAAATATTACAAAACTAATAGATTATGTACTTTAATTGTCTGAACCAATGTAAACTAAAAAACAAATATTCAACATTATTGTCATTCTTAGGGCACGTTTGTCCATGTGATGATATGGTATCATGAAATGGAATCATGATATCATAGTATAATATGAAATTATGAGATGAAATTAAAGTTTTGTTTGGACATGCGATATGGAATTTTTGTGTTGTATATTTTCTCATAAACATAAGAATCTCATAACTTGTAAAACTATTAAAATAACCCCAACTATTTATTCAATCTTACCAAATAAACAAAAAATTATAAAATCGCATAATAAATAATTACAAAGCTATTTGTTCTCCATTTAAGTAACTGTTTCATCTAACTTTAATTCAATAAAAAAACTGAACATAAATTGTAGTGTACTAGTGTTTAATATAATCCTCCCACGTATAGTATGGATAATTTCCTCAAGTTGAACTTGCATTTCTCGATCATGTGACCGAGAAAACGAACCAACATTATTACTTTGAGTTATTAAATACAAAACGGTAGAAATAATAAATTAGGTGTTGGAGTAAATGAAGAGAACAAATTTATTACTCAACAATCGGTTGGTGTGAGTTAAAGTGACTATATATTGGTGAGAATAATAAATTTTATGTCAGTGAGAATAATAAATTTTAAAAAGTAATGATGTGATTATAAATTTTATCTACATACGAAATAAATGGTTAGTAAATATAAATGTGGAGTTGTTTTAACAAAATATAAACTTGTGGATCAATTTTTGTATTAAAAATATCTCAAATCATGATATGGAATTCTCATATAATAGTTTTTGGAGAATATGGAATCACATCTCATGATATGGAATCATGAGATGGAATCAGCGTAAAATCGCATGTCCAAACGTTGATTCCATCTCACGATTTTATATCGTGAGATGGTATCGCATGGCCAAACACCTACTTAGTCTTGAAATGATTTTTTTTTGTTAACATTAGTATTAATTTGATTTTGATTTGAGCTTTATTAGATTTACTAACATCCATTAACTATAATATTTATTGGACCATTCAAAATTCTAAGTTTCAAACTTAAATAATATGTTAAAAAAGGGATAATGCATAAGTACCCCCCTAGACTATGATCGAAATCCCAGAGACACACCTAAACTTAACTAGGGTCCTATTACCCCCCCTAAACTAATTTAAAATGGAATAAATACACCACAAAAGCTGGCATGGCATAGAGAGTGTGCACACTCTCTTGAAGGCAAGTGATGAATGCACAAATTGGACACATGTCATTTTTTTATTGGAAACTTTATAATTAGTTAGTACACATATTTATTGACAATAAAACTTATATATATTTAATTAT
>JAJOOS010025829.1:0-12652 GCA_029582725.1 Solanum chiquidenum
CATTGTCTGATTCTATTTCTATATCGTTATCCATTTCATTTTCTGATATTTCATATATGCTATCTTCACTTTCTAATTCATATTCTATGTATTCTATCCGCATATATTTTTCATCGTCTATTATTATTTCTGATAGTTGTTTTTTCTTTGGATCTTTAGGTAATTTACAATCTCTAGCTATGTGTCCTAATTTTCCACAATTATAACAAGTACATTCCGTTAGTTTTCTCTTTGGTCTATATGGTCTTTTAGTTTTGTAGTTTTTTACGTAGTATCTTCTTCTTGGTTTTTTATATTTATATTTTGATCTATATTTTTTATAGTTTCTTGTTTTATTTTTATAATACCTATCTGTTCAACCAAATTGGGGCCCTGTTTTATTTTTGCAACATGCTAGGTTTCTTACTAATATTTTTTCCATTTTTATCTCTTCTTTATATTTTTCACATAGTTCTATAAACCATCGTTGTAAGAATTTTATTCTAGCTCCTAAAGTATCTGTTAACCCTGCTTCATTCCAACTTTTTATTATTTTTGAATTAAAAGGTTCTGGTAATTTTGTGAAATATAATTTTCTTATTTCTTTACTTTCTTCTGTACTATATGTTCCTTTATAATAGTATTCTTTAAATGCACATGCATATTCATCTATATAACACATATTACATATTGCTAATTTTGTCATTAGATTCCGATTTATGATTTTTTCTTTATTTTGTTCTTCTACTTCAGTTGTCATACTACTATATTCATTTCTTATAGCTATTTCGTATTTATATAATATTTCCATAGTCAACACCTAGAATTTTCCCGTTGGTCCAGTCGACTAAGTAAGGTTATCTCTTGATATGATCTTAGGAAACTTTGAAGAGTGTAGGCCAATTTGACATATACCTCTTTTGTGGCCTACCTTGTGAGTGTGTGAACCTCTTTTGAACACCCCTTGAACCTTACCTTTCCTTGGAAGAAAATTGATGAAAACATGACCTCCCTTAATCCACTACCTATAATCCTCTTAATTTGTGGTTGATTGAATAGCCAACTTAGGCCAAAAGACTAAGTTGGGGGTGTGGTAAAAAGAGAAGGCAAGTCAAGAAGTGCAAGAAAAGTCTCTTTTAACCCATGGTTTTGAGAAAACTGGAAACCCTCCATATAAAAAACAAAAAAAAAAAGAGAGAAGGGAATGAAAAGAATGAAAAAGTTGTGGAATAAAATACAAAAGAAAGGGGGTTCCCGAACAATCCATGGAAAGTGAATAATGGGATGCCTTCTGAGCACTAAAGAAAATGATGAAAAAAGAGGAAAGGGAGTGTTGTGAGCACCACATTTCATGAGGATGAAAATTACTGAGCATAAATGACCATACCTTTGCACTCAGCCATACAAGCTTTGAAAAGGCCTTTTTGATCTTTAGTGAGCTGAAACAATTGTCTATTGGAAAATACGGGCTAACCTATGGGTGAAAGCATGCATTGTGTTCTTCTTTGTTAGTGGGAGCGTTGCATTTGATTTTGGAACTTTAAATTGTTAAACCATTGTGTGTGAATATGGAATCATTCTTTTTGGTGAGGGCATTTGATTTCCTTTGTTGAGCTTGGACTTGCATTTGAAGCAAATATAGTGAGGTTGCGATTCTTTGATAATGGTGTGTCACAACTTGAAACTTTGAGTGCGCATTTGATCTTCGCATGAGTAATTTGAATCTTGTGTGTGCATTCATGTTTGAGTCTTGTGTAGCACTATTCGAGACATCCTTTTAGAACTGCCAAACTTGAGTTTTACTTGAGGACAAGCAAACGTTTATGTTGGGGGTGTTGATGAGTCCACACGTTGGACTCATTTAGGGCTTCATTTTAATATATTTAGTGTCCTTAATTGCATATTTTGTCTTAATAACATATTTAAATCCTTAAATTTCAGGTATTTAGAGTTTCAGGCAAAGCATGGATGCTACTTGGCAAAAAGGAACAAAACAACTGAAAAGACGAATAAAAGAAGGCCTGAGGATCTCCTAATGCATTCAGCGAGTCGCCGAATGTCCTTTACCTCGCCCAAAGTTCCAGTATGCTGAGCCTGAAGGAAAAGATCAAGTTGGCGATGAAAAGGACCAGTTGGCGTGTCGCTAAACAGTTCCGCGAGGCAGTACTCTATCGCCCAATGATCTAGAACGCGAAGATGCTGAAGACAAGAGGTGAAAGGCGATAAAGTAGACCAAAGGTTGGATCGCCGAGTGCATCGCCATCCCGATTAACTGCGTCGAGTGACCCTTCGCAACATATTTTTTGACAACTATAAATACTAGTTTGAATTTTTATCTTAGTATACAATTTCAGATACAACATTTTATTTTTCTAAGTTTCAAGTAGAGAGACCTTGTCTTACCTTATGAAGATTTGAAGACTTCCAATTCCAAGAAATTAGATGTGGGTGTTGAATATTCTTCATCCTAGACTCATTTAAAGTGAATATAAATCATACCCAGTTGATGTTACTTCAATTTGATATCATTTTATTCCTTTTCTCTATGTTTAGCTAAAAACCCAATTCTTGGGGTGTGATTTTGTTAATATGGGTTAAATTTCCTGTTAGGTATTGCTTATTGTTAGTCTATTTGCTATTTAAATGTGATTTCATTTAGTAGTTGTGTTTGAACTTAATTGGATTGTAGTTGCAAATACGATTTCATCTTAGTGTTTTTGGCTTGCTCGGGAGAGAGGTTTTAAAACTAAGACTACTAAATCGATAGCCGGTGGTTATTGGGTCGTCATGGGTCCAGGTCGAGAGAGTGAATCCTAGTCCTTTTCCCACACATTCAGCTTGAGAGAGTGAATGGGCTAAGGCGGAGGCTGTGCTTAAAATCGACAACTCGATGTTTCAGAGAAACCGAGTTGATTTGGGGTAAGTTGCTCAAGAGAGAATTTACCCCTACTAAAGTCTAGTCTAGTTACAAATGTTCAGCAATTGATTATCAATATCATTTACCCGATTGTGTAGTTTATCCCATATTCATATCACATCCCAAGAATCTCGTCTCCCTATATTCGCATCTTTTTGTTTTCGCTGTTTTAGTTGTTAATCGACTACAAACCCCCCTTGATAATTGACATTCGTGTCAACCCCTTAATTTATTATGTTTTTACTCGATAATGTTTTTCGCTATGGTTAACTCTAGCATTTTCTCACTTAACTCTTAATTCTAAGAAATCACTTCCTTGGGACTCGACCCCAACCCATTAGGTTGGGTTATATTACTATTGTACGATCGTAGACACTTGAATCAGAAGTTGTGTCTTGATTACCCAAACATCAGATATCACCAAACCCTACACTTATAGAAAATGTAGAAATATGGGTTAGCACAAAATGTACTATGTATTAAAGCCATGCATAAAAATCCTTAAAACATGCATAAAAGGAACATTTTATTTGAAACCATGTGATATGCCAGTTTTGAACATCATCTTTGAAATAGTTGGATAATGTAGCTCATAAGACAAACCATGCACAATTCATCATAACATAAATGATATCATCATAATCACAAGCATAGTCTCCAACACAACATAATGCATACTCCAATCTTCACAAGACACAGTTCACATTCATAATTATATACCAAGATCATATCATCATAATATAACTATCACTTAAGCAACCTTATGCTCTACTTGTGCAAGGTATAGATAGGATCCCATAATCCTATCTACACTAAGTATGACTTCTAGGCCACCATGATCATACATAACATACCTTGACCTTATCCATAGCCAACACTCATAGACAAGGAGACATTCATATTCATAGCTTATACTAAGTAAAGTCACACATAGCAACAATCCATATCATGCATACATAATGTCATATATCTTCATAACATAAGGAAACCACATCATAACTCCTATATAAGTCTACTTGTGCAATGTATAAGTAAAGTCCTATACCCCCACTCACACTAAGTAAAGCTCATTAAGAAGTCATAAGTATAGTTCATATTCATAATTCATATAAAGCATACATTAACTCATAATCATCATATCATAAGAGAGACATACCATGCCTACTCTCAAAGTCTAGTTGTGCAATGCATGAATGAAGTCCCATACCCTCACTCACACTAAGTAGGACCTCTTGAGGAACCATAATACATAACTCATTTTCTTATCATAATTCATATTCTTATCATATAGGGAAATAGCCTTAACCGACATAGACAATGTGAGCTTCATGGAATCCAATGTCCTACCCACACATCGAAAAGAGGTGTCCTACTTGCATAAGGTAGAACGTTCATTTTAGATTTTAGGTAGATCCACTACCTAAAGTGCTATGTGGGCACATAGTTATGGATATGGAGATTGCTTCTAGAAACCCTAACTACTAACATGCAGGTTTCAATATCATAAGATAACCGTATTGGGTACCCAACTACTAGCGTGAAGGAACCCATCTCATACTCATATCCACTCGGTGTTAAGCATAATTCCCTTTAAATTCATATTAGGTCTTTACTTAAGTCTATGTTCTTGAAAGAATGCACTAGAAATTCAAACCAACATAATATCATACTAGCTCATAGATTCATTAGGTGAGAATGTCCTTTAAACCTTAGAATCATTAATATGTGAGTAAACCTTTCACATCTTATTCATAGTGTTTCATGAGAATAGCCATTCATTCAACACAACAAGATAATCATAGTCATAATAGTTCATGCATAATAAAGTGTAAGGTTATGGGGAGAATTACCTTTCAACAATACCACAATTACACAATAATAATAAGATCTTCACTTTCTAAGTGAATCATAGGCTTATACACAATTCTCATAAAGATGTACAAACCCTAATAACTTTTCCCTTCAAGGTACATGAACCACAAGGAAGACCTTAGTCACATCATAGTCATATTCATGCATGGGGTGTATGTGTGTGATTGTCCTTTCAATGGCACAACAACAACATTATTATCATAGACACTTCACTTTCAAAGTGTTCATAACATATAATACCATAATCATACATACCGCTCATATCTTGCATTCAAGGATCATAGATCATGTTAAGTCAACACATGTAGCATTTACTACATTAGACATGGACAGAATCATGACTCAAGTAAAGCATTCATTTCATGCATAATCTCATGTGATCATATTATAGGTCATTTGGGTGAAGTCTTTTCACAATAATGCCATATACAACCCAAACATACCTAATAGCTTCTTTCCTAAAGCATTAACATCCTTAGCTTATTCACATTAGCTTTTACCCTTAAATCCCTAGGGGTCATCTTCATGTTACAAGCCTTACTCTCAAGCAATGCCTCACATGATCATCATGTATACCTAGTTCTCAAGGTAATCTATCCACATGCCTCATTCTTGATCAATTATAGTCATATAGTATCATATAAACTCAATATCAATGTTACACAACCATGATCCATTATATAAGCCCTAATCAATTCAATTGATATCTTCAAGTTTTACTTATAAGCAATTCATAAAGAAGTTCATCAATCTTAGAAGGTCACATCTAAACACTCAATAATCCTCTTTCATGATAAAACCATATCCTATATCAATATCACCATATAATCTTATTTTAATCAAGAATACATGTAGATTTATACTAAAATCATGCAATCACATCAATATCTACTCACATTCAATCAATTGGACCAACTTGCAACAACATTTATAATGTAAAGAAGAACCATAGCTATGATTGGGGAACTCATGGCTTCTTGAGGAATTCAAGTTGAAATCATATAAAATAAGTCATATATTGATAAACAAACATAAATCAACCTTTAAAATCAGCTTTGAAAGGAATCCATGGGGTTGAGTTGAAACCCTAGCTTTTGGAGATTTGTAGATTTGAGATAAAAGCTTTTGAAGGGACTCCTTGGGTGATAACTACCCAAGGATGAAAACTTCCACACCTCATGAATATTTACACACGAAATTTAAGAATAAAGGCTGATCCTTGACCCCTAGACTTGACCTTGATCTTGTTCTTCAATGGAGGTTTTCTAGAGAGAGAAATATTTGAGAGGAGAGTGTTTTTGGGAATTTATTTTGGGTGTTGAGATATAACGAGTTAATAGGGTGTTTAATTACTTAAAATACTTTATATATACATATGTATAAAACTATATTAAAAAACCCCTACCTAAAACAACTTAAAATGAATTACCTAAGTTAACCCACTTGTTGGCTTAGACTTGATAGAATTGCAGACCTTGACTCACGCCCACCACTTACGGATCATGAGTGGACCTACGGGTTCTGCTGCTGGCCCGTAGGTCAGGGCTGAGGCTTGTTTTTGAGGGCCTGACCCACGACGTCTACCTATGAGGCCTGGGTCAACCTACTGGCCATAGGTGTCATCCGTAGGTGGCCCTCTTTTGGGAAGTATTTGAGTTCTTTGGGGTCTTGGGGGTTAGGCTTTAGGGTCCTCCTCAAGGACCCTTGGTTGGTCCTTGGGGGGGGGTTTCTACCTTGACGTTTATCCCCTAAAAACCTCAATTTAAACTCGGGAATTCATTTTAAACTTCTAATCCCCACATCCAACTCAACAACACTTTAAAGGGTCTAGTTTCACCTACTAGTTTTCCAAGTTAATACATAATATCTCCCCCTTGGGAACCTTCGTCCTCGAATGACGATTCTAAACACTTCTTCAAGAAACGACTCTTGACTAGCAGATCTAACATCGAAATAATGCACCATTTAAAGGAGGAAACATCAACTCTATCTCAAACTTACTCAAAGCATCAAAAGGAAGGTAGGAACTACATCTAACAACCCATTATGCATGAAACTCAACATTTATCATGTTCATAGGAGGAATTACCTTCTGCATCCTTTAAAGCATGCACAACAATATATCATGAAACCATTAGGTCATTTACTCAAGAAAAGCATATACATATAAGGCATGTTCATCAATTCATCTCATGAAGTAAAATAGGAAACTCCTACTCAATGCACAACAACATGAGGAAAATCAATCATGAAACCTCATTTTCTTACTAAAAATGAATTTCTCAAGAACATGCATAATCATCAAGAAATCATGGAAACATCTAAAACATACATGACTTCACATAAAGAAAAAATAATTAGGAACTCATAATCTTAATGCTAAAGGAGGAATACAAGGAAAAACATGAGGATATCAGGACTTCTCATTGGCCCTTGGCCTCACAAGTAGCACCGTCACTCAAAGACCACTCCTTAACACATGCATGGAAGCAACTTCCTTACTCTTATATTTCTTAACTTCACGGTCTAACATCCCTACTGGTATTTCTAAATAAGAGAGGTTCTCATCAAGCAATTCTAGCTCTCAAGCAACCTTGCCAACACCACTCAAGATCTCATATGAGCCTACCAAACTGGGACTAAACTTCTCAAACTTACTATACCTCTCAAGGTTAGAATTTCAAGCTAACCCGAATCATGAACATCAAGAACACTCAACGACCTTGCTATCTAAGAACATCATCTCCCCCTTGGGAGTAAGCGTATACAGACTCTTCTAAGAATCATTTCTTTCAACTCTACGGTCGGAGAAAGTTTTCACTAAGAATTTACATCGATCACACAAAATGATTCTAAACCAAGGTGAATTAGACCACTGCCCTTTAAAGGAGTCTACTCATTCAACACATCTAGGCATTGCTTAAACACCCTATTCATCAAATCTATCCACATATCCCAAAACTCATCATGATCTAAGTCGGGTCTACTATCAAATAATACAACCATAAAGTAACCAATTCATACTAAAGACAATATCAAAGTCTATCATATCAAGTCTATCTGGTCACATAGCCATAATTGGCATCACAATCAACCTTTTCTCCCTCGTTCCTTTTAGCATGAGCCCTTGGAGTAGTCATATCCAAAGACCATATGATAAGGAACAAGAGAGAGACCAATAGATTTAAACTCTATGGCATGACTTAGAGAATGAAAAAGTGAAGTTTCCTAAAAATCCAATAGCCATAAATGTGGAGCGCTTCACATTTATGAATAAGACTCTACTAGACGTGGTTTGACACATCCTAGAATCATTCTAAACCTTGTGCTTTGATACGAAGTTTGTCACGACCCGGGGGTACCCCCTAGATGTAACAAGGCATACTCCACCCCAAAGGGGACTCATACAAGCCTTTTCACATATCAGTAACATAAGATTATAGAAAATTACAAAAAAATAAAACATTTTTCATAACAATCAAATTTAAGCTTACATCATTACAAGTATCCCTCATATCAAACATACTTAACAATGTAGTCGTAATCTTTTTCATTACATAGATCATACACTCAAAGCTTACATTTCCAATGCATGAAAAAGACCCCATAAATTTCAATCATGCTAAGTAAAGCTTCTTGAGTAACCATAGTTCATACTAGACTAGACCTTGTGCGAATTATCCTTAACCGATACAGTGCCTATCCCACCACGGACCACACCATGAGCTGTGGTGGTGGGGCAGTGTCTTGGCAATTTGGGGCAGCCTTGGCCCTTGGTTTGGGCCTTACCCTTTTACCATGGGTCTTAACCCTTTGCCTAGGCTCTTTTTACCCTCACTCTTAGCCTTAGTTGGACTACTAAACTACGGGGTGTTACAGTGACGTTATTCACTAGAATGAATCCTATGGAGTTTTATGGTTCTAAGGTCGAGGAAGACCCTCAAGGGTTCATTGATGAGGTTTATAAGGTGTTTATGATCATAGGAGTGACAATGGTGGAAAAGGCGGAGTTGTACGCTTATCAACTTAAGATTGTTTCTCAAATATGGTTTAACCAATGGAATGAAGGGAAAGCGATAGATGTGGGTCCTCTTGATTGGAAAAAATTCAAAGTTGATTTCCTTGAAAGGTTCTTTCCCCTTTAGATGAGAGAGGAAAAGGTTCTTAAATTCATCAACCTTCGTCAATAAAATATGAGCGTTAAGCAATATGCTTCGAAGTTCACACAATTGTCTAGATATGCTTTTACTATGGTTGACGATCGTAGGGAAAGGATGAGTATGTTTGTTTCAGGCCTGTCAGAGAAGGTGGTAAAGGAATGTCGTACCGCTATGCTAATAAATGATATGGAAATTCACGTCTAATGGTTCATGCTCAACATATTGAAGAGAAGAAACTTAATGAACGGATTAGGTAGGCAAAGATGTCTAAAATCGGTGATGGTAATTTCTCACACTCAAATTCTTATGGACATGGTCTTTCTATGTTTCGACATAGATTTTCTTATCAAGGTTCCTCCAATTCTTGTCCTAATTTCAACAAAGATAGGATGTCTAACGCTAAGCCTCAAGGAGGAAATGGCAGTGGGTCTTCATTGCCTGTGTCTACTTGATCTAGGTGTGGAATAAAGCACAAGGGTAAATGCTTAGTTGGCACATATGGTTTCTTTGGTTGTCGAAAGAGTGGTCATAAAATTTAGGGATTTCTCTATGCTTGCGGCTAAATGGAGAGAAGGTAAACAAGCTCCGTTTAGTGGTTCAGCTTCTAGTATCGCAAAGCAAAACCAATTTTATGCACTTTAGACTCGGGGTGAACAAGAGGGTTCTCTTGATGTGGTTACTGGAATGTTGAAAGTCTTCCAACTTGATCTTTATGCTTTACTTGACCCCGGCGCTACCTTGTATTTTGTTACACGATATGTGGCTATGAGGTTTGATATTCTTCTAATTGTGTTTGTGTCTCCTTTTTTGTTCTCTACTCCTGTTGGTGATTTTGTTGTAGCTTAGAGGATCTATAGAAAGTGTATCATCTCATTATCCCATAGATTTACTCTTGTTGACCTTGTAGAGCTTGATATGCTATATTTTTGCGTTATCCTTTGTAACGACCCTCAAAATGAAATAGGATAAAGTAGAGCCTCACATGGGTTTTATGCATTAATAAATTGTTAAAATAATGAATAATAGACTTTTTAGTCAGTTTTATAGAGTTTGGAAGACAAACGTCAAGGGACAACCAAGAAGTTCGGAAACTAGTCTTTTACGTGTTGGTGTGTTCTAGTATGTTGTTCATTTTTTATGTGTTGTTTGGAGTCTAAAATAAGTGGAGGTGACCCTAGTATCTTAATAAATGTTTTTAGGGTCAAAACTTTCAGGTACGACTCCCCGGGACCAACCTTAGGGTCCCCGAGGAGGACCCCAACCCTTGGCCAAACAAGCTGCCGAGGCAGCTTGCAAGTTGTTCATGGAGGGAGTGGAACCGCGTCGCGGACCTGCTCCACCAATGGCCAAAAAGTGGCTCCGCATCACGGAGATACCGCGGACTCTACTATCTCGGAATTTAATTTCTAGAAACTTGTGGGAACACATCCGCGTCGCTAACTTGATCCCCGACGAAATCTGCAAAAATAAAACTAAAGTTTCACTTGTTTAAAAGGTCCAACTAAGTGAGGGGTAGTTTTGGTACTTTGGGGAATTGTTATAAATGGATATTCTACCTATTTTAGGGTATTTAAGTTGGTTAAAACCCCGAAACCTAGAATTAGACCCCATTCTTCAAATTGACCCTTCCCTATCAAAATAGAGTCTCTCAAAAACTCCATTGAAGACCTTGATGAAGCTCAAGCAAGAAGATGGGTTTTCAACTGATTTATTCTTTAATTTCATGGGTATTCAATAATTAAGATATGGTAACTCTTGATCCTTCAATAACCTCTCATTCAAGGAGTTCTATCAAAGATTTTCAAAAGTGATTTAAAGACCAAAATTCCCAATTTTCAATCTAAACATGGGTCTCTTGTCAAATGATTTTCTAAATCATTCTATTGATGAATTAATGTGGAATTAGGGTTTTTAAGATAATTTTCAAAGGAATTCTTGAAGAACCCACGATCCCCAAATTATCGAAAATTGGCCTATGATGTGGGTCTTTGTGAATATGATCTCTATTGGTGAAATTATGTTTAGAGTAGATTGTATTGACGTTTACTATGATTATCTATACTTATTCATGTTGAATTGTAGGTATATTGATGAGTTGAGAATTATGGCCTTATGGGTAAAGTTATAGGTTGATCCCTTTGTTTATAGAATTGTACTTAGATTATGTTTATGTTATTGAATTACATTGTTGATTCCTATTGCTATCTATGTCAATTGATTATGAATTGTTGAGGATTGATCCATGGTGATCATGTCTTGGAGAATTGGTAAGTTGACCTAACTTCTAGTCTATAGTATGAGAATTAATGTTGTGTGGTTTGGTCCACTTATGGTGGTGGTGTTTACTTCTTGTATATCTATGCATGTTGAGATCCTGGCCTTGAAGGCAATAAATGTGAAGTGAATTGATGATTATGATGCATATGTTTATGAAGTTGTGCTATCAAGGTTATGTATGAAATCCTCAATGCTAGCATGATGTTTAAAGTGTGTTGATGATGAGGAGTATAATTTGAATGATAATTTTAGGGATAAGGTGTGGTCTACATGATTAATAATGTTAGGTACTATTTTGGAATGACCCCTACCTATATGACCCCTAAATGAATGTGTGATCATATACATGTTAGGAGTACCTATTCAATGTTGAATGTGTCCTTGTCTCCTATGATGAAGTGTGGGTGTGTGGTATAGAATCCCTAAAGGCTTTATATGTGAATTTCTCATGATTTGGGGACAATGTGAATGTGTTATGATCCCTTGAAGGAGAGTGCACTCAATATCAATGTTGTTGATATTATGTCACTATGAGGACCAAAATGCACACACACACTCTACACGTATAGCTATGAATATGATGTGTTCTGGTGTCTATTGAAAGGTTAACTCTTTTATGCACCCTTACATTTTATTATGCATGCAAAGTGTATGATTAGCAAGGTATGAATATGTGTTGTATAAATGTGTTTATGTGAAAGGCTTTCTCACATATGTACACACACACACATGAATGAATAAATAAAGTTTATGATAATCTAGTGAAAGTGAGTCTCTTGAAAAGTTTCCTCAATTGTACTCTAAACTAGAGTATGTTATGAATATGGTATGACTATGTGAAAGGTCATTCTCACATAATGTAGGTTCTATGATGAAAGGTCATTCTCATCTTATAAACCTTTGAGCTATATGATATGAGGGATTAAGTCCCTAAAGCCTATTTTATGAACTAATGTTAAATAAAGGCTTAAAGATGTTTAAAAAGGAAGTTGGAGCTTAGCACCGAGCGAACATGAAAAATGAGAGTGGGGGCTTCACGTTTAGCAAGTCCGGCTGCCCACAAGAGAACCTTCACGTTTAGCAAGTCCGGGTTCCTAACATAGATGTTGTCTCATGAGATGGAAACCTCCACGCCTACCAAGTCAAGGTAGGTGGTGACTATTCCCAAATTCGGGCGTGTCCTTAAAGATTCAAGGACCTTTATGTTAAAGAGTTTCCTTAAGTTAAATGTACTAGATAGTAGTTTCTTTTGTATTGTAAGGGTTGTGTCCCTCTTGTGTTGTAGTCGTGTTTTAAGATGGCTACCTTGAGATGTAGTATTCCAATTTTGTATTAAAGGTTTAAATGAGGTTACTTTTTAAGTCTTGTGTTATATTATGAAAAAGTTTTAAATTTTATGCTATTTTTCTATGATAAATGCTATGACGAATGCTAAGGGCTTGTATAA
>JAJOOS010025830.1:0-16111 GCA_029582725.1 Solanum chiquidenum
AAAGTTGTCATGTTTTCCTTCATTTTGGGCTATTGTATGCTCCGGTGTTGTCACACATTCCCCTTAGACTCTTGTTATTGTTAAAGTTGATATTACTCTATAGAGTTGTCTTGGAGGTGTGTTACTTTGTGAAGGAAAAGTCAACTAGTTAATTACCAGATAATGTGGTAGTCGACAGGTTTGGACAAAAAGATATCAGCAGGAATGTCTATCTTGTTGCAAGATAGAAGAATAATTTTCATTCTTTGAATTTTGAGCAATGAGTTTAGAAGCTTAAACATTTCATCTAGTTAAAATATGTTAAGTCTAAGCCCTGAAACAAATAGAGAGTTTTATCGTAGCAAATGTATAGCTAATATATAGCTTCACATTCTATATGATTTATTTTTGCAGTGGTCATAAAACAGGACATTACAACATATGAAAATTCATATTGTGTTATAGATTCTACTTTTTATTAACTCTTATGAATTTCTTTTACTCTCTTTTACACAGGTATAAAAGGTGAGAATTGAATCAAGACTACTGCAAGACAAGTATCACCATATTATTGATACTTTGGAAGAAATTTCTACTTTTTTGTCTTTGTTTAAGAGTAATATTTCTTCTATTTCAGTTAGATTTTCTTGTTATTGGACATATTTTACTTTAGTTCATGGAGCTTGTTAAAGTACCTTCAGATATTTTAGTTGTTTTTAATTGTAATGGATAGATTTCATTATTATCTAGCATGTTTTATTATTTAATTTTTAATTTATGCAATTCTATAATTTAAAATTTTTCACTAATATAAAATAATTAAATGTAATCAATGAATGCAATTAGTGACAAAAGATTTTGTCATTAAAGGTAACATTTAGCAACGACTAAATCAAGCTTTTTAAGGCAAAATATTTTTGTCACAAAATAAATAAATTTGACATAAGTTGACTACATTTAGTGACAAAAATATATTTGTCCCAATATCCTCTTTTTTATTGAATACGAATTAATATTTTATTTTATGACAATTATAATTGTCACTAATCATGATAATTTATAGTGACAATATATGTTGTCGGTAAAAATAATACTTTTACTGGCAAAATGAATAGATTTAACCACAAAATTATCACCCTTTTTTAGAATAATAAATTTGTCCCTAATTTATACATTTCAGGACAAATTTATTTTTGTATATAAAAAGTAGTCATTAGTGACAAAATTACATTTGTTCAACTACGAAATACATATAACTTTAGAGACAAATGATATCGTCACTGTTTGAACTAATTAATTAGCAACAATACAATTTTTTCGGTAATAATAACCTTTTTAGTGACAAAAGATACTATTAACCACAAACAAATTATACTTTTTATGACAAATAAATTTGTTACAAATAATTATTCATTTGGCGACGATTCTTCTTTTTGTAGTTAATATAATACTTTTAGCGATGAAGCACTAAATCGTATTTAAATAATTTTAGAGACGCACATTTAGGGACGACTGCTTGACGAATTTTTTTTCGTCACACAAAACTTTTAGTGGCGAAATATGATTTATTAATGACAAAATTATTTGTCCTTGATAATCACATTTGTTGTAGTGTTATGAGCTCATATGATTGGCCACGTGTTGAATTGCATAGTAAGTTAAACATATAAAAAAAGTTAGTCCTCTACTCTCTACACTCCCCTCCCACCCCACCATCCCCCGCACCCCTTCACTTCCTCTCCCTTCCACTTTTTTTTTTTTGATCTTTTCCACCATTTTCAATTTTAATTTTGCTCAACTCATGACAAAAGAAGGGAGCAAAAAGGAGGAGAAATAATGATGACATTCAGATTGAAACAATTAGTTCAATAAAGAATGATTTAGTTAATTAACTATGTATGTACACTACATTTTTCTTTTGTGTGTACCCAAAATTCATAATTAAAAAAAAAACATTTTCTCATATCCCCACCCCACCTCCACCATGATAAAAATATAAATTAAAAGAATATGAACATGTAAGTTCATTTCATGTTTGAGTTCTTGATATCCTAATTATTATCGAAAGATTTTAAAAAGAATAAAAAAAGGAAATGAACAAGACATTTTGATAATTAATAGAAAATTTTATATTAATAAGAATACTAGAAAAACATAGATGGACAAGCAGTCTAGATGAGTATTGATTCTAGTTTGGATCTTTATTTATGAGTTAGATTATAATAAATTAGAGGTTGATTAAAAATAGGGAAATATGAAGATATGACCAAATTAATTATTTTTTTAATATGATTTTCAAGTGTATTAGGTCAAAATATGAATTATATATGATTTTTATTATTAAATTAAAAAAATTATTTTTTAAAAATGTGGCTTTTATTATTTATTAGAGAAGATTTGAAATTTAAACCAATCAGATTAGACAATATAATAAATATATATTTATTAATTTTACTTTAGGGAAGTTGTTAAAATAAGATCCAATATTAGCCAAATAGTTAATAACGAGGGTATTTTTGAGCCAAAAGATTGGTGTTAGGATATCAGGTGGACGAAAGATGGATTCATGGTGGTTCTGTACAAATTCTAATAGTTCAGGGACAATTTAGGCCCATTTGCGTATAAAATAAATAGAAATCAGTGTAATCAAAATTAATAAGTGAAAAATAGTTCTGAGATATGTTGGGGTTTTAAGTGCAAAACACAAATAAAGTGTGTACTTTAGTGAATAAAGGCACAAAAGGGAGAGAAAAAATACAGATATGTATGTTCGTCAAGCCTATATGTTTGTGTGACAAATATATCATATATATTCTTAAAAGTGGGAATCTCCAACCTTTAAAGTTGGAATCTCAAACCTTCAAAGTTGGATTACCATTTGCCCCTCCACCAAATTTAATATTAAATAATAATATTATATTATTATTTTCATTGTAAATTAATTATTAACAAGACAATGAAATGATCATTAATTAAATTGTGTAATGAACTAGCCAAAGTGAAGAAAACTAACGTGTGTGTGCACACCACCTTCTCCTTGACATTAAATTTAGATGATTCAACTCTCTAGCACTTATTGAAAATAAAGTGCTTTTAATGTACACATAACATCCTTTGTAATGGTGAAGAAGATAAAATGGAGAAAATAATGTTTTGCTCTAAATTGATATATCTGCAATTATAGATACTTTTAGCAACCAAAAAAAATATAATTATATGATTTAAACCGTGTATGAGAGGAGAGTAAGGCCTCATTTGTTTGCACTTAATGGAGGTCTGAATTTGAATCATTCATATTCAATCCATTAAGTGTGTTTGGTTTTCAAATCTTAATCTTAATCATTCAGATTCAACCCATTAAGTCCATTTGTTTCTTTGATTAAAAAAAGCCTATTATTGGATTAGAAAAGATCTAAACAAATTAGATCTGTAGGAGAGTTTTATTACCATTCAGAGTTACTTAATATTCTTTAAAATAATCACTCGTCATTGTTTTTCTCTCTGTGTGACTTTGTTCTCTCTCCCTACAAACTTTCTTCCTCTCTTTTCTCAATGAAACACCAATTTTTTGTCTTTGAACTAGTATGTTTTCATAATATTTACAAACATTTTTTATATTAACATTTTTTGGTGGTGTATTGATGCTTAGAAAGCAAACTTCACCTCTACCTGATCATGATTTGTGTACAATTTTTTTTGAAGGTTCTACTGCAACAAGATCACAGTTAGAATCCAAATTGTACCCATCTCCATTCTGGTATATCTTTTGTATCTATTAACCTGATGGAGTTGAAGATCTAGTTGGTGACAAAAATGATTGAGGTCTTAATAATTCTCCATCCCAATTATCAAATTCGACTAAAAGAAAAGTTTAGAGTTGTTGACTATAAAAATAGTGTACCTAGCTATGAAGATAAAAAGAAAAAATTAGATGACTTTGGATGAGAAGACTCAGCTGACTTGCCATAATGACACCATAAGACTCAACTGACTTGCCATAATGACACCATAAGACTCAGCTGACTTGCCATCATAACATGCTTGAAAGTTGTTTTTGTTTACTTTGATCCCTTGTGTATTCTTCAAGTAGCTTCCGAACTCTATAACCCTTTTTTCGAGGCCATTCCAATTTCAAGAAGTAATTACTAGGAGGGCCCGACCGGGTACAAGAGATGTCAGAGGATATTATAAACTTAGGAGAAAGATCATAATCCCCCTCAACTATTTAAATTAGTACAAACTATCCTTCATCCACCTTTTAACCTCCAAATACCCTTGACATCAATCTTTTTGCTAAAAAAATACCATATGTCTAACGGTTCATACTCATAAGGTGGATGGAGGGTAATATTGTACCAAATCTCATAGTTTAAAGGAAATTTAGGCACTTTTCTGTTAAAATGATTTGAAATTACTTAATATATAAGCTCATATGATTGGCCACATTTTGTATTCCATAGTAAACTAAACATATAAAAAAAAGTTGGTCCTCTTCTCTCTACACTTCGCCCCCCCCCCTCCACCGCTTCGCTTCCTCCCCCTTCCACATTTTCTTTTTTGATCTTTTCCACCATTTTAAATTTTAATTTTTTTCAACTTATGACAAAAGTAGGGAGCAAAAAGGAGGAGAAATAATGATTACATTCATATTGAAACATTTTGTTCAAGAAAGGATGATTTAATTAATTAACTATGTACGCATATTATATTTTTCTTTTGTGTGTACCCATAATTCAAAATTAAAAAAAAAGCATTTCTCATATCCGCACCCCTACCTCCACCATGATAAAAATACAAATTGAAAGAATATTAACATGTAAGTTCATTTCAAGTTTTGAGTCCTTGATATCCTAATTATTATTGAAAGATTTTAAAAAAGAATAAAACAAAGGATATCAACAAGACATTTTTATAATTGATATAAAATGTTATATTAATAAGAATAATAGAAAAACATAGATGGACAATCAGTCTGGACGAGTATTGATTCTAATTTTGATCTCCATTTATGAGTTAGATTATAATAAATTAGAGATTGATTAAAAATAGGACAATATGAAGATATAATCAAATTAATTATTATTTAAATATTATTTTCAAGTGTATTAGGTCAAAATATGAATCATATATGGTTTTTATGATTAAACTAGAAAAAGAAATGTTGCTTTTATTATTTATTAGAGAAGATTTTAAATTTAAACCAATCAGACTAGGTAATTTATTTAATTTTACTTTAGGAGACTGTTAAAATAAGATCAAATATGAGCCAAATAGTTAATATCGAGGGTATTTTTGAGCCAAAAGATTGGTGTTAGGATATTTGGTGGCCGAAAGATCGATGCATGGTGGTTCTGTACAAATTCAAATAGTTAAGGGACATATTAGGTCCATCTTCGCATAAAATAAATAGAAATCAGTGTAATCAAAAGCAATAAGTGCAAAATACTTCTGAGATCTGTTGGAGCTTTAAGTGCAAAACACAAATAAAGTGCGTACTTTAGTGAAAAAAGGCACAACGGGAGAAAAAAATATTGTATGTTCGTCATGCCTATATGTTTAGTCCAAGAGTAACAATAATAAGCATGTGGCAAATATATCATATATATTTCTAAAAGTAGGAATCTCCAACATTCAAAGTTGGATTACCATTTGCCCCTCCACCAAATTTAATATCTATTTGATTTAATATTAAATAGTAATATATATTATTTTTTTGATTGTAAATTAATTATTAATAAGACAATGAAATGATCATTAATTAAATTGTGTAATGAACTAGCCAAAGAGAAGTAAACTAACGTGTGTGTGCACTATGTACTGTCACCTTCTCCTTGACATTAAATTTAGATGATTCAACTTTCTAGCACTTATTGAAAATAAAGTGCTTTTAATATACACATAACATCCTTTGTAATGGTGAAGATGATAAAATGAAGAAAATAATGTTTTGCTCTAAATTAATATAACTTCAATTATAGAGACTTTATAGAAACAATAAAATATAATTATATGTTTTAAACCGTGTATGAGAGGAGAGTAAGGCCTCATTTGTTTGTACTTAATGGAGGTATGAGTTTGAATCATTCATATTCAATCCATTAAGTGTGTTTGGTTTTCAAATCTTAATCTTAATTCATTAAGATTCAACCCATTAAGTCCATTTTTTTTTTTTTAAAAGGCTCTTTTTGGATTTGAAAAGATCTAAACAAATCAGATCTGTAGCAGAGTTTTAATACCGTTCAGAGTTATTTAAGATGCTTCAAAATAATCACTCATCATTTTTCTTCTCTTTGTGTGACTTTGTTCTCTCTCCCTACTTACTTTCTTCCTCTCTTTTTTTTCTCAATCAAACACCAATTTGTTTTCTCTTTGAACTAGTATTTTTTCATAATATTTACAAGTATTTTTTTTATATTAACATTTTTTGGTGGTGTATTGATGAATAGAAAGAAAACTTCACCTCTACCCGATCAAGATTTGTGTACAAATTTTTTTGAAGGTTGTACTGCAACAAGATCACAGTTGGAATCCAAATTGTACCCATCTCCGTCCTTGTATATGTTTTGTATCTATTAACATGATGGAGTAGAAGATTCAGTTAGTGACAAAAATGATGGAGGGCTAAAAATTCTCCATTCCAATTTTCAAGTTCGACTGCATGAAAAGTTTAGAGATGAAAAGAGAAATCTCTTCGTCTCAAATGGAAAATGATGATAAGACGAGTACTGCTTTAGAGTTATTGACTAAAAAACTAGTGTACCTATCTATGAAGAATTGAAAGAAAAAATTAGATGACTTTGGATGAGAAGAACTATTATACACCACAATTGTTAGTATATTTTGAAATTGATGGCTACAAAAATGCATGGGTACCTATGATCACAACATTAGAAGTCTCGGCCTAAGGCTTCCTTGAAAAAGCTCTACCTCCACCTGACGGAGCTGGAGCACCTCTACCAGAAGTCCTTCCACCTATACTAGACTGAACTCTTCCTCGACCCTTAGCGAGATGCGCTCAATCCCTAGCAGGAGCAGCTGGATAAGAATGTTGAGGTTCTGAATAAATGTGTAGAGGGAACTGTTGCATCATATGACATCGATTCCCACAAGTAAAGCAAGATCTAGGCACAGTAGTTATGACTTCCCACTTTCAGCTGTTTGCATAGAATCATGAACCGGTCCACGGCACTGTAGGGAACTACTACCTCTATGCAGTCGTCTGCCTCCAGATAAGGCACCGTAAAATTGACTAGAAGTATGGGCCCTTTTGGGCTCCCCAAACTCCTCTAAAACCATCAACTCTGCCTCCTTTGCGGTGCTCACAATTGACTGGAAGGAAGCCCCCTCTTTGGTTGCTCTAAAAACGTAAGACTTAACAGAGAAAGTCAACCGTCTCAAAAACCTGCAAACTCTTTCTGCCTCATCCGGACCAATAGTCATAGTATTCCTAGAAAGCTCAAAGAAAATGGGCCTCATACATGGTCCTAGACAAATTTGCCTTAGTCAAGCGCTTGAACCTCAATCGATTCTCCTCCCTCACGCTCTAAGGAATGAAGCGATACCGGAAGGCACTAGAGAACGCATCCCACTCAAACGGGGAAGATCCAACAGGTCCGACCTCATAAAAGTCCTCCACCACTCTTTGGCGGGTCGACGAAGTTGTAGTGCAACAAATCGAACACCACAAGCATCCATCACAAACTACCGTAAGCATATCATGGCACAAAGTCAACAACTCATGAGCATCCTCACTCTTACCACCTTGAAACAAGGGTCATTTCATCTTCTGAATCCTCTCGTAACACTTCAGCTTAGTTATCATCAAAATAACCTCAGTAGTAATCTAAACACCCAAATCCAGTGCCGGAACCATGGGTAGCTGACCCATATGATCTTGAATATGTGGAATCGATTGTTTATCTGGGGTCTGTGCCCCTACCCTCGTATGAGAACCTTGTGGCGCACATATCGCACCACCCTAAGAGAAGTTTTTCAGCACATGTAACATCCTCCATGAAGTCTCCTGAAACAAAGGAGCTCCAAACTCGAGAGGAACCTGGTCTTCAACAACCTCAACATGTGGTCTGGAGAAGCCTGTCTTTCTCTATCTCTTGCTGGTGCCGCTCTACGAGCACAACCTCTAATTGGTGCTACAATACGAGTAAGACCTCTATTTCGGGCCCTACCTTTAACGCTAGTGTCACACCCCGAGCCTACACCCTGAGCGCTACTGACACTCGAAGTGAACCCTTGGTATGGCTCAATACTCAGCGGAAGACTTACTTATACATATAAGAACTCAAAAGTAACTTAACTCATAACAAAACGCTTCAACTCAAGTCTCAAGATGATTAACTTAGAACATTTAAAAATGTGGGAAACTTTAGTCTGAAACATTAACAAAATAAACATGGAAAATACTCCTCTACTACTACTGTCTATGAAACCTCTAATAATATGAGGGATGTAGGGACAAGACCCCCGATCATCCTAACAAAACTAAAAATAATATAAATAAATTAGGGATCTTCTAGAAGTAAGGAGGCTGACCAAACAACTCTGGGACTGCAAGTGGTATAAACAAAGCTCCTGTTGATGATCCTAATCTCTTGGATTTGCATCATGAAATGATGCAGGCTAAATGACATCAATACATTGAATGTACGACCATTTAAGGGGAACACTCAACATAACATAAACGCTTGAACTTGGAAATAAGGAAACATACTCACGTCAACTCTACTCAACTTAACCTCAACTCATGGATACTCAACTCAATACAGTATAAAAACAACAATAAAGATACAATTTATATAATGAATTTAAAAGAGTAGATAACAACTCAATGTATTTAAAAATACAATAATTACTCTTATTTGGGAGATTCTCTAACCGACAACCATCACTATGAGTTATGTGATGATACAACGTCTCACCCACGCTGCCAGAACTGTCCTATACCTTGCCGGAGTTTAAGACATCCTCAACTAAGTGGATCTACTAAACTATGCTTAAAATTCAATAAGGAATCATCTAAAAAGTATGACCCTTTCTACCAACGTTGGCTACATGATTAATGAGGACTTCGAGTTGTTTGAATTCATCCCCATATCGGTGCTCAATACTACTCCCAATAATATAACTCAACTCATATGTTTAGAAACATTTCCTCATTCTCAAACTTTGAGATTATTACTCAAAAGGTTTCTCTTTAAAGAGATAGTACTCAAAACTCGTCATGAAATCATTCGTAAGTCGATGTTTCCTCTCATTTTATATGTAAAAACATTTACTCTTGAGAATACTTAGTTCCCATATATTAATTTTTTAAAATGAAACTCAACTCTCCTCATTCTCATACTCAAGTACTCAAGTCTTAAAACAAGTTTTAAAATACTTCCCAAAATAACTCAAAAGACTCTCTCAAACTCGACTCTTAATCCTTTCTTGAATTTTAATTATGAATTCAAGGGTTACATTTCATGATGTAAAGGATATCGTGGTGATTAAATGTGATTTAGGATAGTAAAATCAGAAAGGGAGTGGAGGTACACTTTAAAAGGACTCAAACGGGATGAACGACGGAAACAAGACGGGGAAGGTTACCCTTGCGCACTGAGTGGCACAGGGCGCCAGGCCCTGAACTATAGAGCCAACTTTCTGGCTCAGTACTGGCGTGTCATGCCAGCCCCTTGCCCAGAATACCCAATGAATTTTTCTTCTCGATTTTTAGCCCTAATTAACCTAGAATCGAATGGTTTCTTCCAAATTCTCTTAGATTCGTTTAGCCAACTTAATTACATGGAAATCTACTTGAAAATCCTCAAGAACGATGCTCATTAACAAAATTCTCTCCTCAAGAACTCAAGAAAACATCATAATCCAAGAATGAAGAACAACACCTCAAGAATACTCTTCAAGAACTTAAATCATTCAACCTCAAGAACCAAATTACAGATGGAATGCACATGATTTATGTGTGGGTGAAAGAACCCAACACTATGAAAACTTACATAAGTTAATTTGACGAAACAAATCCTTGATTCCGAAAAATCTTGGGGAATGCTTGAACTCCTCCTTGTTTCCTTCTCTTGAACTCATTCCAAACCCTAAGCGTGATTTTGAATTATGAAAACTAATCTAAGTCAGTTTAGACCCCTAAAATATTACCAAAAGCTTTTAAAGTTAATGGGGTAAGGAAAAGACCAAAATACCCCTCTTTCATTCTGGTAAATTTCCTTAATCGGAGATCTTCAACTTAAATTGACATATCTCCCTCATACAAACTCAAAATTTAGCAAACTCGGTGGCGTTGGAAAGAGGATTCAGAGCTCTTTCATTTGATAACTTATGGGCCACCTAATTCACCCTGTACTGAATGTTATGGCCGTTTGAAGTTTACCCAAAACTCACAACTTAAGCTTAACTTGAACACATTTCAAATTAGCCCTTTCCAAATTAGTTCTTTCTAAATTTAGGTCTTTCTAAGGACAAGGTGTTACAATATCTCCCCCTTGGGAACATTCAACCTCGAATGAGATCACTCTAATTAGAACTAAGGGTGGTACCATCTAAAACCCATCTCAAACACCCAACATGAAATTTTTAACACAACAAAGCATATTAATTAAAATAATGCTTTACAAAAATCATTACCTTGGTATGGAATTGCTCTGAATGGAAAGAGATGTGGGCATCTCTTCTTCATATTCTCCTCAACTTCCAACATGAATGAAGTGATACCGGAAGGCACTAGAGAATGCATCCCACTCAAACGGGTAAGATCCAACATGTCTAGTCCTCTCAAAAGTCCTCCACCACTCCTTGGCGCATCGACGAAGCTGCATTGCAACAAATCGAAAACCATGAGCATCCATCATACCAACTACCTCAAGCATATCATGGCACAAAGTCAAGAACTCATGATCATCTTTACTCTTACCACCTTGAAACAAGGGTGGTTTCCAAATCCTCTCGTAACATATCAGCTTAGCTATCATCAAAATAACCTCAGGAGTATCTATACACCCACAACCAGTGCCGGAACCACGGGTGGCTGGCCCATATGATCCTAAATACCTGGAACCTGTCACGACCCAGGGGTACCCCCTAGATGTAACAAGGCATATAAGACCCCGAGAGGCCTCATACAATCCACTTAGCATATCATAACATAAAGTAATAGAAAATGTGCGGGAATTTAAAACATTTCAATACAATCAAAGTCTTTTATAAAAGCAAGCGGAAGTCTAACATAACATTGTCTCAAACCATCTAAACATAAGAAGTAAATCTTGGAAAGCAGCCCATACAATAGTCTCAAACATAATAGAAAGGCATAATGAGATACGGTGATCCAATACTCTAATACAATGAGGACTCACCAAAGCTTCACTTCACAATTCTCTAGGAACCTAGCCACAAGTGTGTGAATCAGGAGCGTCGCACCCTACATTTGATAAGAATGTAGACAAGAGTATGTGTTAGTACAATCAAGTAATAAATATGATGGCTAGCATAAATAACATAAACATAAGCATTAGTCAACATAAGACATAAGGCATAATCATATCAATACATAATAAGCATCATAATGGAAGAGGAATACTCCCTTAAGTAACCTCACTTATCCTTAGCCAAGACTGAGGTCATCCGCCTCTAGTCAAGCTTACATCATGGAAGGCATATCTAGCAACACTCCAGAAAAGTCAATTTCATAACACAATCACATTAGTCATACTTACTTTTAAAGACATGGGGATTCGCCTCAATGCCTTGTTTATAAAGGCTAATGGGTATTCGCCTGTTGCCTTACTTACTTTTAGATTGATGGTACTCGCCTCTACAATCTCCTCATATGATGCGGGTACTTGCCTCCACATCATTTCATTAGGATCATGGGTACTCGCTTCCATGTCTATTTATCATAGTAAGAACATTGGGACTCAACTCTTGTTCAAGTCTAAGGAGTAGGGGAATCATCTCATATCCTTTCATATAGAGGTAAAGGGTAATTGCCTCTAGCCACATCATTCAATAAGCATTTTAGTCTAGATTAATTTTAGGTGAGCAATCCTTTCAACCTAGAATCATTCATGTGAGTAAACCTTTCACGTTCATTCAATAATGCTTATCAATTCATCATAGTAAGTATCTCTTCCACATCATAACATCAACAATCAACAATGCATAGTCTAGGCTTTACTCTCAAAGCACTACATCTCATGATCATCATCTATGCTTTACTCTTAAGCAATTAACATCATATTCATCATATATGCTTCAATCTTAAGCAATTCGAATCATAATTCATCAATCCTACAAGGAGATATCTAACCCATAGAGTTTCCCTCACATGACATCAAACGTATTATATCAATTCAACCCTAAACTCATAGTATATGCATGGGTACATGGAATTTCATCCTAAATACATGCAATTCTATAAATTCAATCATAAATAATCATAATCCACTCAATTGGCTCAACATTCATCATAACCCACAACAATGGAAGAAACCCTAACTAGAATTAGGGAATTCTTCTTCAAATTGTTGAATTCTAGGGGACTCCATGGGAGAAAGGATCTCATGGATGAAAAACCATCATACCTTAGTCACAATGCCCATAAAAGATTGAAAATTGGAGACTTGACCTTGACCTAGCTTCAATCTCCTTCTTCTTCTTCCAACTTCTAGAGAGAGAATATTTGAGAGACGTTTTGGAAATTCTTTTGGGATTTTGAATGAATGACTTAATTGGGGGATTTTAGGGGTTAAAAATACTTATATAGGTGTTTTAAACTTAGGCAAAATGACACCACATTGATTTAATTAAAATCGGTAAAGACCTTTAAGCCCCTAAACTTAACCACCAGTGATGAACCACGGACCCCTGACCGACGGACCGTCGACTAACCTAGAGCCCGTCCTGGTCAGTCGTGGTCCATGGTAAGAGAATTTGGTCAATCCACGGAGGGCTGGACCACAGGGCGTGGACCCACATATGCTCCATAGGTCCCTCCGTGGTCCATACTTGGACACTTTCTGAAGTGGCCATCCACGAGGCCCACCTACGGGGCATGGGTCCAACCATGGGGTGTGGTTGGCCCTCGTGGGTGACACCTGGAAATCCTGAAATTTTGCTAAGCCTCCCTCTTTGGGCTACGGGGTGTTACATTATCTCCCCCTTGTGATCTTTCGTCCTCGAATGAAATTCTAAGCACGTTTCTAGCCAAAAACTCTAGACTAGCAGATCATCATGCATGCAACTCATCTAAATGCACACAATTAAGGAGGAACTTCATCTCCAAACTAAACATACTCAATGCACCATAAGGGAGTAGGAACTATATCTAACAACCCAATAAGCATGAAAGCTTAACATTGCTCATGTTCAAGGAGGAATTATCATCTCAAACTCAAAACTATGCTCAACACAATCTCATGGAGCTTATATGCAATTCAATCTCAAAAAGCACAAATTCAAGGAGGGGATCTCCACTCCAAGTCAAGGCAGGTTCTATACTTATCTCATGAAGTATATAAGCAACTCATACTCAATACTTAACAACATGAGGAACAAACATCATAAAAGCCATTTCTTTCAAAACTAAAGCTTTTTCATGAACAAGCAATTTAAGAAAATCATGAAAACATATAAAACACACATTACTTCAAACATAAGCAAAAAAAGAGGGACTCATTACCTCAAGCTATAATAGGAGGAAAAAGATGAGGATACCGGACATCATATCAGTTTCCGGCTCCGAAGTAGAACCCTCTATTAGATGGTTTCTCTATAACACCTTAACGGAAGCTACCTCTTCGTTCCTCAATCTTTTAACTTGCCGGTCTAGAATCTCAACCGAAATTTCTTCATAAGAAAGGTTCTCTTTCACTTTCAACCCTTCAAGGGGAATTATGGATGTCAGATCTCCAATACACTTTATCAACATAGAGACATGGAAAACCAGATGCACCGATGCCAATTCATTTGGCAAATCAAGCTCATATGCAACCTTACCAACACGCCTCAAAATTTGATATGAGCCTACAAAATGGGGACTAAGCTTCCCCTTCTTACCAAACCTCATTACACCCTTCATGGTGAGATTTCAAGTAAACCCAATCATTCACATCAAATTCATGGTCTCTCCTTCTTACATTCGCATAAGACTTTTGTCGACTTTCGACCGTTCTCAACCTCTGTCTAATGAGTCGAACCTTCTCAATCGCGTCATGAACTAACTCAAGACCTATCAAGGCAACCTCACCCACCTCAAATAATCCGATAGGTAATCTACACCTCCTACCATAAAGTGTCTCAAAATGAGCCATACCAATACTTGAATGGTAGCTATTATTATAGGCAAATTCAATCAAGGGCAAATGGTCATCCCAATTTCCCTTGAAATCTATCACGCAAGCCCTCAACATATATTTCAATGTTTGAATTGTTCTTTCCTCTAGCGCATTAGTTTGGGGGTGAAAAGATGTGCTAAGCTTAACTTAAGTGCCAAGACTCTTTTGGAATGACTTCCAAAACTGCGAAGTAAACTGAGTACCTCTATCGGATATAATGGAAAAGGGCACTCCATGCAACCTTACCATCTCTCTCAAATAGAGCTTAGCATAATCTTCCGCCATATAAGAAACTTTGACGTGAATGAAATGGGCCAACTTCATCATTCGGTCTACTATAACCCAACTCAAATTATATTGATGTCGAGTTTGTGGCAACCCTACTACGAAGTCCATATTCAAATCTTCCCACTTCCAAGTAGGAATGCTAATATCTCAGGATAAAGCTCCCAGTTTCTGATGCTCAACCTTCACTTGTTGGCAATTAGGACACTTAGACACAAATCTCGTAGTATCCTTCTTCATCCTATTCCACTGATAGATCTCCCGCAAATCACGGTACATCTTACTGGCTCCCCGGGTTAATAGAATACCTAGAATTATGGGCTTCGGATAAAATATGTTCCCTTAAGTCATCGACATCTGGAACAAATAAACAACTTTGGTACTTTAGGATACCATCTCCCCTTGGGAGAAAGCCTCTACAAACTTCTTTAGAACCACTTCTTTCAATTAGACTATGGTCGGATCAAGACATTGCTTTGCTTTAACATCATCCATGAAAGATTCGGAACCATTATGGACCATAATACCGCTCTTGGTGGAATCCACTAGTTGAACTCCCAATCGGGCCAACCTATGAACATCTCGAACCAACTCTTTTATCTCATCATCAACATGTGCAACACTATCCACAGACAATGGACTAAGGGCATCCGCCACCACATTTGCTTTACCAGGATGATAGAGAACAATCATATCATAATCTTGTAATAACTCAAGCCACCTTATTTGGCGAAGATTTAGATCTTTTTGGATAAACACATATTGAAAGCTCTTGTGATCGGTTAAAACATCAACATGTACCCCATATAAATAATGCCTCCAAATCTTTAAGAAAAATACCACTGCCGCTAATTCAAGATCATGAGTAGGATAATTATTCTCATGAAATTTAGTTGCCTCGAAGCATAGGCAATCACCTTACCAGTTTGCATAAGCACACATCCGTAACCCACACTAGAGGCGTCACAATATACCAAAAAGCCATTTGTACCTTCCGATAATGTCAACACTGGAGCGGAAGTAAGTCTATCTTTCAACTCTTGGAAACTTTTCTCACAAGCTTTCGACCATAGGAACTTGACATTCTTTTTAGTCAGAGCCATCAAAGGAGAAGCAATGGAGGAAACCCTCAATCAAACCATCTGTAATAACCGGCAAAACACAAGAAGCTTCTAATATATGTCGATGATAGAGGTCTAGGACAACTCTTGACCGCATCCATCTTCTTGGGATCTTCCTGAATACCCTTGCTTGAAACTATATGGCGAAGGAAAGCTACATACCTTAACCAAACCTCACAATTAATAAACTTTGCATAGAGTTGTTGGTCCTTGAGAATTTTGATACGCTCAAATTACACCTCCCTAAAGAAGCATAAGCGATCGTTATCAAGTAAAGAACCCAACTTGTAGGTTGGGGTCGATCCCACAAGGAAAATGGTTTAGACTTTACTTTAACCCACGATTATATTCGATTAGTCAAAG
>JAJOOS010025832.1:0-15720 GCA_029582725.1 Solanum chiquidenum
AAATCCCTCCATTTTTATATAACGACTATCGAGTTAAATATTTGCTATTGATAATATTCTTCCATATTCTCTGTGGGATCGACCCCGACTCATAGTTGAGTAAATATATTGCATACGATCGTTTATATTTCTTTTCAAGAAGTATATTTGAACGTTATCAATGCATAAGATATAACTTTGCCATTCTGCATTAACACACAACCCAAACCAACTCTAGACGCATCACAGTACACAACAAAGCCTTGCGTGCCTTCTGGTAAGGTCAATACTGGGGCAATAGTCATCCTCTTTTTCAATTCCTTAAAGCTTTTCTCACAAGCTTCAGACCATTGAAATTTCACTATTTTCTGAGTTAATTTGGTCAAAGGGGATGAAATAGATGAGGACTCCTCTACGAACCTTCTATAATAGCCAGCCAGACCCAAGAAACTCCTAATGTCAGTTGGATATGTGGGTCTAGGCCAATTCTGCACTGCCTCTATTTTCTGGGTATCAACTTTAATTCCATCTGCAGACACAATGTGGCCTAAGAATGCCACAGACTCAAGCCAAAACTCACATTTAGAGAACTTGGCATATAACTCTCTATCCTTTAAAGTTTGGAGAACTATTCTGAGATGACTAGCATGATCTTCTTCATTCCTCGAATAGATTAGTATGTCATCAATAAATATGATAACAAACATATCTAAATAAGGTTTGAATACTCTATTCATAAGGTCCATAAAAGCTGCAGGCGTATTGGTTAAACCAAAGGACATAACTAGGAGATCATAATGACCATAACGGGTCCTGAATACTGTCTTTGGAATATCACATTGCCTTACTCTTAACTGATGGTAGCCCGATCAGAGATCTATCTTAGAGAAATAAGTAGCACCCTGAAGCTGATCGAAAAGATCATCAATTCTCGGAAGAGGATACTTATTTTTGATGGTAACCTTGTTCAACTGGCGGTAATCTATACACATCCTAAGGGAACCATCTTTATTTCTCACAAATAAGACTAGATCGCCCCAAGGTGAGACACTTGGTCGAATAATGCCCTTATCTAGGAGATCTTTCAATTGTTCTTTAAGCTCTTTCAACTCTGCTGGAGCCATTCTATATGTCAGAATAGATATAGGACGAGTATCTGGAAGGACATCTATACTAAAGTCTATTTCTCTCTCAGGAGGGACTCCGGGAAGATCATCAGAAAAGACTTCTGGAAACTCTTTTACTGCTAAAACTGACTCCATATGAGGTATCTCAACACTAGACTCATTAACTCGAACTAAGTGATAGACACACCCCTTGGAAACTAACTTTCTTGCCTTAAGGTACGAAATGAAACGACCCTTAGGAACTGCTGAACTACTACTCCACTCTATAACTGGCTTATTAGGAATTTGAAACCTAACAACTTGAAATCTACAATCAATGGAGGCATAACATGCATGAAGCTAGTCCATACCGAGAATGACATCGAAATCTACCATGTCTAACTCAACTAAATCAACCATGATGTTCTTGTGATTGATGGAAATGACACAATCACGATATACTCGCTCAGCTAGAATCAACTCTCAACAGGTTTAGAAACATAAAAGGGTTCACAGAGTTTCTCAGGAATAACATCAAAATTATTTGCAACATAAGGAGTCACAAAAGATAAACTTGCTCCTGGGTCTAGCAAACCATAAACATCAAGAGTAAAGACTTTGATCATACCAGTGACAACATCTGGAGAATTCTCTTTTTCTTGACGACTTATGATCACATAAAGGCGGTTTTCTTCTCCGCCAGTACCGGAAGTAGCTCCTCTAGGTGCAACCCTATCTGGTGGAGCAACTGATGAAGATTGGGCTCTATTTCCCTGATTCCCATTACCTTGGTGGTTCTTAGGGAACTCTTTCATGAAGTGACCCTCTTGTCCACACTTGAAACAACCTATGGAGCCATCGCGACACATACCTGGGTGGGTTCTACCACACTTAACACATGTAGGAGCCTAGTTACCTCCTTGTGCCACACTACCGTGAGATTGGGCAGGTCTAGCCCTGAAGTTCTGTGAATTCTGACTATTGTACTCACCTTTGTTTCTGGGTGCAGGTGCACTAGAAGATGATGGAGCAGGTCCCTTTTGATTTTGCTGAAAGGAAGAACGGTTCACATTATTTCTTTGCTGCTCGGACTCATTTCCTGTCTTCACTTTCTTGTTTCTAAACTCCTCCCTATCCCTTAGGTTTTATTCCTCAACCATCTGCACATAGACCATCAACCTTGATATATCCATGTCACCTATTAGCATTACAGCCTTAAGTTCCTTACTCAACAGCTGATCTACAAACAAGCTCATTCTACTCCTCATATCCGCAACCATCACCGGAGTATATCTGGACAATTGCGTGACCTTTAAAACATACTCATGAACACTTAGTGAATATTTCTTAAGGGTGAGAAACTCTCGTACCTTGGACTCTATCAGTTCTCGGGGGAAGAAACGCCCCAAGAAGGCCTCCTCAAAACAAGCCCAACTCACAGGCGGTGCTCCCTTAGCTCTACCCTTCTTCCACTGGTCAAACCAAGTCCTAGCAATATTCTTCAGTTGATATGCAACTATTTCAACTCGCTCAGCATCGATAACGTACATGGCCTCAAATACCTTTTGCAATTCCTCGACAAAATTCTCTGGATCCTCAGTAGCCCTTGAACCAGTGAAACTTGGAGGATTCATCCTCAAGAAATCTCGGATCCTTGAAGTATCAGCTTCTTCTTGTCAATCCCCTATTTGTTGGCCAACTTGGTTGGTAACAACTTGGCTTAACATCTTGATCGCTTCCCTGAACTCAACATTGGTGACTTCCTTTTGGGGTTGCACTGCAGGTGCATTGGGTACCCCTTGCTCCTTAACATTACACCTAGCAGGACGACCTCTGATAGCTCTTCGTGGAGGCATGATTTTTGAAACACACGTGCAAGCACGAATTAGAAGAAACTCTTTAGAGATAAACTCTAACACACAAAATGAATATGAAAGAAGTGAGATAGTTTCCTAAGTGTTGTAGCCTCCTAATTATAGATGTGGCGTGCTTCACAATGATAACTAGGACTCTACTGACACGGCTTCATAGACTCCCTAGGACTCTTGAATGTTGTGCTATGATACCAAGTTTGTTACGCCCTGAGCCTATACCCTGGGAGGAACTGGCACTCGAGAACCAGTGCTGGCCCCAAGAGAACACTTGACCTGACTTACTTACTCAGTGGAAGACTTAAACATAAGAAATAATCTCAAACAAGAAACTTATGAATTAAACTTAGAATATCTTTAAGGAAACATTCAAACTAGCCAAAATGGCTACTCAAGTATCATAGAAAAACATCTTAAATACAAGACTAAAGGACTATAACTACTCATCTATGAAGCCTCTAAAACATAGAGGGATGTCGGTACAAGACCCTCGATCATCCTAACAACTGAAATGCTAGAAAACAATGTAAAAATGAGTCCTCCGGAAATCAAAGAGGCTCACCAACTGACTCTGAGTGCTCAACTGGATAAACGAGGCACTGGATGATGATTCTGGTTACCTGTGTCTGCATCATAAAATGATGCAGGCCAAATGGCATCAGTACATTGAATGTACGAGTATGCGAGGGGAATACTAAACATAACATAAACTTGAAAGGAGTCTTAAAGAAACACTTACCTTGTCTTTACTCAACTCATGAATAACTTAACTCAATATAAAGCAATAATACGCATGCAATATAGAGAAATCTTTTAAAACAGTAGAAAGCAACTCAGTTTGTTAAAGAAATGCAATAACAACTCAACTTACTCATATAATAAAGTAATGTAATACTATGGGAGTTTCTCTAACCGACAACCACCACTATGAGCCTAAGTGGTAATACAACGTCTTGCCCACGCTGCCAAAACTGTCCTATACTTTGCCGTCATATAGGACGCCTTAACTAAGTGGATCCACTAGTCTATGCTTAAAAGCACTTAAGGAGTCATCTAAAAAGTATGGTCCTTTACCACCCATGATGGCTACATGGTTTACAGAGTCTTGAGTTATTATGAACTCACATCCCCATATCGGTGCTCAATACTACTCCCAAATATGCTTAGCTCATATGTTTTTAAAATAAAAACTCTTTCTTTGGTTTGAGATAATTACTCAAAACTTAGCTTAAAAGCTCTCTTGGAAATCAGTGTTTCCTTTCTTGCTCAAATGTGAAAATATTTTTAACTCTTGGGAATACTTAGTTACCATATAATCTTTGAAGAATTGAACTTTACTCTTACTCTTTACTCAACTCAAAGCTTAAGTCTTAAAACAAAGTTAAAATGTTTGTGAAAGACTTTTGGAAAACTTTATGAACTTCTCTTGACTTAACTCTTAGCCTCTTGACTTGACTCTTAACTTTTCCTTGAAATGAATTATGGATTTAAGGTTCATGATCTCATGTTTAAGGATGATTTCATGATGTTTATACGTACCTTAGAGTGTTGGAATCAACTAGAAAACATAGGTACGTTGCTAAGGAACTAGTACGGAAAGATGGGGGAAGAATGGGAAGAACTGGCGTCCCTAGCGCTCTGAGAGGCGCAGGGCGCCAACCTTAAATATTCAGAGGCTGGGGTGGGGCGCTCTAGATGGCGCGGAACCCCAGAGCCCAAACTTCAGAGGCCACTTCTTGGGGCTCTGAGAGGGGCAGCACGCCAGGCCCCTGCCCAGGTGCACTCCGACTTTTCTCTTTGTTTTTCAATTCTAAACCCCCTATTTTTACTTGGTTCTTTCCCTAAATACTTAAGAACAACTAAATCATCAATATATGAAAGATCCAACTTGAAATCACACCTAATTACACGAACCAATCTCAAGAAACTTCAACAACGAGAACCCACAAGATTTCAAACGAATTAACATCAAGAACTCATAGGATTTGCTTTCAAAACTATACAACTTTACTGAATTGAATCATAATTGGCACATGGGTGAACTAACCCAACGCTATGTGATCTCACATACCTCGTAGGGATCACCCCTTGACGAAATCCACAAGCGATACTTGAAGAACTTGACGATTCTTTCTCCTTCTCCTCTTTTCTCCTCTTCTTTTCTCTTCTCTCAAAACCGTAACTTATTTTTTCAGAAGCGTAAATTGACCAAGTTCAGTTTAGACCCCAAATAAATCCTAAAAACGAAATAAAATAATAGGGTAAAGAAAAGACCATAATGCCCTTCTAAAATCCGGATTAGACTTTCCTTATTTGAACAACCCAACTTCAAATGGATATATCTCACTCATACAAACTCGGAATCGCGCAAACTTAGCGGCGTTGGAAAGATAATTCCAAGATATTTCCTACAGTATATGGAAGAACACATAAATCATATTGATCTAGGAGTTATGGTCATTTGAAGTTGACCAAAAACCCAAACTTAACATAACTTAACAAATTTCCAGATTTTTCATTCTTTCCTAAAATGACTATTTCCAATTCTAACTCTTTCTAGTTCTTTCAATTAGCGAGATGTTACATTTTACCTCAGTTAGTATGGGTTTCTATTAGTAATCTCCTTATCCCATAACTATGTGCCCACATAGGTCTTTAGCTAGTGGATCAACCTAAGCTAACAAACTAGTTCTACCTTAGGCAAGTAAGACACCTCTTTTTGGTGTAGGGAAGTACACCGGATTCCATGTAGCTCACATGGTCTATGTTGATTAAGTATATTTCCCTACGTGACAAGAATATGAACTATGATATGAACATAAACATGAACTATACTTATGACTTCTCAATGAGCTTTACTTTGTGTGAGTGGGGGGTATGGGACTTCACTTATACATTGCACAAGTAGACTTTAAAAGGGGTTATGGTGTGGTTTCCTTATTCTATGAAGATATATGAATTTATGCATGTATTATATGGATTGTTGCTAAGGGTGACTTTACTTGCTACAAGCTATGAACATGAATGTTTCCTTGTCTATGAGTGTTGGCTATGGATGAGGTCAAGGTATAATATGCATGATTATGGTGGCCTAAAAGTGGTACTTAGTATTAGATAGGATTATGGGATCATGTCTATGCATTGCACAAGTATAGCTTAGGGTTGCTTATGAAATGGTTTGACTTATGTATTTACACTATTGTGCGTAATGATTCTTATAGTTAATAACGAGCATGGTTTCAACTAAATTGTCCCTTTTAGCATGTTTTAAGGATTTTTATGCATGGGTTCCATACTTAGTGCAATTTTGTACTAACCCATATTTTATACATTTTTCTATAAGTGTAGGGACCGGTTATTGAGGTGTACTTCCTTCTTGATCAAAAAGCTTGGATTGACTATTCTCCACGCTTTTGGTGAGTCCTCATGGTTCGAGGACGAAAGTTGTCATATCTTGTTTCTTCTTACATTTTCGTTTGAGACTATATTGTAAAAGGGCTGTGACCCTTATTGATTCTCGATTGTATTAGATGGTATGATGGGATAATGTCTAGACTTCTATTTTTGATTTTATGAAAAGACTTCGATTATAAAAAGTTTTAATTCTGCATCATTTCTATTACTTATGTTTATGATATGCTAAGGGCTTGTATGAGACCCCTTCGGAGTCGAGTACGCCGTGTTACATCTAGGGGGTACCCCTGGGTTGTGACACAAACCAAATAGTATCAGTTTTCAAAAATTAAAACCAAACCTAACCAAACCACACGAACTATCGGTTTGATTCGAATTATTCTTCGGTTTGGTTTTTTAACCATAACCATGAATAGCCCTACTCACAAGCCTATGGGCTTACTTAAGGTGAACTAAAAAATCTCATTCTTAAATGGACTCTAGTAGTTTTAGTCCAATTCTATCAAATCGTGAACTAGGCTGAGCCATCTTAGCGGGTCAAGCTTATATTGACGGGCTCTAATAAATATATTTAGAGGAACTTACATAATAAGCTATAGTTTGAATCATTATTATGAGTAGCTATAATTGTATAATTACTATTCATAGAAATAGTTTGAGAGAGGAGAGATGCTAAATACATATTATATTTAATATATATATATATATATATATATATATTAGACTGTATTCGATATATTAAGGCTATTAGAAGGAGAAGAGAAATGATCAAGATTGGGAGAGAGGGAGAAAGGTGAGTGAGTTTTAGAATAGAAAGAAGAGATATGCTAGATATATGTTGTATTTGACGATTACATGTGTCAATATTAAGGTTATAACTCAAATATATATGGTCGTACAATACCCCCTATCACAAAGTTCATTCGTCACAAGGTTAGGATCAATTCCTTGGTTGCGTGTGCATTAGTTATGAATTATGGTCGTACAATGCCCCCTATCACAAAGTTCAGTTGAAAGTGCCTTTACGATTTAGTTTTGGGCTTAAGTTTAAACTAAGGTCAACTTCAAACAACCATATGTCTCAGACTATAATGAATTAGGTGACCCATAACCTATCAAATTAAAGGTCTATTAGTCTTCTTTCCAACTCCACCGCGTTTGCATAATTTAGAGTTCGTAATAAAAAGTTATGACCATTTTACCAAAGATTGTCCATGCTGATAAGATGAGGCCGCTATAACGGGACTGCTACAATGGGCTACACGCAGTTAAATGCAATTTTCAGACCTAAAATGTTATTTTACTGCTAAACCTCATTCAAGGTCTGACTAGAGCTACGATATGGTGATTTCTTCAATTTTCCATTGATTTCCTCCTTCAGGGTAAGTCCTTTCATCGATCTAACACTCATTTGATTCTTTAATCCTTGAATAACATTAGATTGATCATGGTGGGGGATAGAAAGTTAACCTAGGTAGAATTTTCCGATGTAAAGGAAATTAATAGGTTGAAAAACTCTTGAATTTGAGTTAGCATTGATAGATTATCCTTGGGACTAGAAATTGATCTAACCCTTTCAAAATATAGAGTTATTGAGTAGATTGGAGGGTAGAACTAGTGGGTCTGAATTCCAAAGTATTTGTTGGAAAAGAAGTTTATTAATTACTCTTACAATTGTTATTATTAGATGATTTAGACTTCATAAATGTGAATAAGAAGGAAGATCATCAGCCGCACAACTTACTTGTCGCAGAAGCTTGACGTCTAGGTAGGTTAGGTTTTTTTTTAACTGAGTAGTTTAGACATGTTTTTAATTACATGATATTTTGTAGATTGACGGGAGATTTCATGCCTAGGACTTGGGTCACAAAGTCTGAATGGTTAAATGTTGTTGTTTATTGTTGTCAAGGCGGGAAAAGATAATGACTAGGGGGTGGTTCTCTAGTTCTTGATAGTTAACTTTGAGTTTTTTTTGGGTGATTTTGTGATAATTGTAAGGTTAAGTGTTATGAAATTGTTGGGTTATAGTCATTTCTGGTACTTGTGGTAATCAACGGGAACCCATGTGTACTTATAATGTGGTTCAATGTTGGGCCATTAATATATTGGTATGGTTGTGTTGTCCAATAAATGTATGTATGCATGTTTACTGCTTATTAGTATCACTTGTGTAATGCATGTTGGGGAATACATATGAAAGCATATGAAATGATATCGTGTTGATAATTTCATGCAATGAACATGTTTTTGTGACTTGAGGTTTCAAGTATTATTATTCATTATGTTTGTGATTATGCATGATTTTTTATGATTGCTGGTTGGCTCGGGTACTACACCTAGTACATGATATCCCCATGGGTGGCTCGAATACCACATGTGGTATATACTAACGATTGGCTCGAATACCATGCCTGATACGGGGATATACATATATATATTTGGCTCGATTACCATGCCGGTACACTAATAATGATGGCTCAGATACGACCCCTGATATAAATATTAACTCTAATTGGCTCGGAACCACGCCGATACACTAACAGTTTGGGATTGAGTTCCATGAGAGAACCAGATTTACATATTGGTTCCATGAGTGAACTGATTTACTTCTTCATAATATAATTGTGCATGTGGGTCCATGAGTGACTGAGATTTGTGTTTAAATGCTGGAAACTTTTTTTTGTAGACCAGGTTTGCATGTTAAACATTGCGAATGATGTTTTAAGGATCCTTAGAAGGTCCGAGTTACTTGAAAGGTGTGATGAGTCATATATGTTCATATATGTCTTGTTGTGCTGATGTTGATGTTGTTCATAATAATTGTCCATATCAGTTCAGGGTGAAGACCGAGAGTTCGGGCTATGCTATACGTGTGCTTATAATTGTATGTTATCTATTTTGCTAAGTTGTGGTTACTAGGTCAGGCTGATGACCGAGGTCTGGTGCATAATTTATGTCACAACCCGAGTCTACACCCTAGACGTGGCCGAAACTTGAGAACCATTGCTGGTCCCAAGCGAACCCTCATCCTGACTGACTACAAGCGGAAAACTAGCTCAAGCATACAAAGCTTAAAACTAGATAAAATTCATAGGATTCAGATACAAAGCTCTGACTCAAATGATTAACTCTGAATATAATAGAATATTCAACTAGTTAAAATAGGCAACTCATGTCTTAAAAACATTTAACAAAATAAATTAACAGACTTCTCAAACTCTACTGTCTATCTATGAAGCCTTCAAAGACAAAGAGGGAAGTCAGGACAAGACCCACGACATCCTGAAAAAACTGAATTGTAAATAAAATCCTCCGAAAAGAAGGAGGCTCACCATAGCTAACTCGAACTGCAAGTGGTATCAATGAAGTGCCTGTTGATGACCCTAGCTACCTGTATCTGCATCATAAAATGATGCAGGCCAAATGGCATCAGTACATGTAATGTACGAGCATGTGAAGGGAATTCTAAAACATAAACATATGCTTGACTGGTGGAAAAGAAACATACTTACCTCTTCTCAACTCACTCAACTCAACTCAACTCGACTCAGAGAAAAATAGGGCTCAACTCAATAATAGGAGACTCAACTTTGTGAAACATAGTTCAACTCAACTCAGAGAAAAATAGGGCTCAATTCAATAATAAGAGACTCAACTCTGGATAAAACAACAATAAAAGATGCAATATATGGAAAGCTATAAAACAATGGATAACAACTCATTTGTATGTAAAAATAAAATAATAACTCTTTTGTATGTAAAAATACAATATAATTATGTGGGAGATTCTCTAATCGACAACCATTACTATGAGCTATGTGATGATACATCGTCTAACCCACACTGTCAGAGCTGTCCTATACTTTGCCAGGGTATATAACCTACTATTAAGTGAATCTACTAGTATATGCTAAAAAGCATTAAGTAATCATCTAAAAAGTATGACCCTTTCTACCCACGTTGGCTACATGGTTTATGGGGGGTGTGAGTTGTATGAACTCTCCCCCATATCGGTGCTCAATACTACTCCCAAAATATACTAGCTCATATGTTTTTAAGAAAACATAACTCTTTACGTGGCTTAAGATAATTTCTCAAACTACGCTCTTAAAAGAGGTAACTACTCTTGAAATAACTTTTGAACTCATAACTCATTTAGAAATCTAAGTTTCTCTTTTATCAATGTTAAAATTGATGCCTCTGGGAATACATAGTCCCCTTATACTCATACTTGAAAATTCTTTCTCTTAAAAGAGATGGTACTCAGAACTTCTCATGAAAACTCTTTTGGAAATCAGTGTTTCCTCTCTGCTTAAATGTAAAAAAATTTACTCTTGGGATTACTTAGTTCCCATAGATCATTTTAAAGAAAATGAACTCAGCTCTACTCTTCCTCAACTCATATGCTCAAGTCTTAAAACAAGTTTTTAAAAAGGTTTGCAAACGACTTCTCAAAATAGGGTTCATGCCAAATTATGGATGTGAACAACTCAATTCAAGGTTTTCAATAACCATACATAGAACTCAAAAATGCAATGATACTACTCATCTTAGGAATTCTCAAGTCAGATGGTTCATGCAGAATTATTGGCTTGAACTACTAAACTCAAGGACTCTATGATACTTCTCATCTCAAGACTTCTTGACTTATAGGGGTCATGCAGAATTATGGGCATGAGCAACTCAACTCAAGGACCTTAATAGGTAACATGTAGTAATCCCTATGATTATGAATATAATCTCAAAAGGATTAGGAACTCAATACTCAAGACTTAGAACTTGAAGATACTACTCCTCTCAAAGATACTCAAATTATGGAGTTCATACAAAATTTATGGGCATGAACGACTTGACTCAAGGATTTTAATGATAAATTAGACTCATGAATACATTTTCCTCATCTCATATTCACTTACTCGAGCCTTGAAAAAATTCATAAGTAATTGTAGAAGACTCCTCGAAAAGACGCAAAGGGACTTTCTCAAACAACTCTTAAGAACTCTTAAGACTTAACTCTTAAATCTACCTTGAATTTGAATTATGGATTCAAGGTTATGATTCATGTTATGAATGATTTTTACAGATATTTAGAAGTAGTTTAGAGTGTTTAGAATTGATAGGGATTGAAGGAACCCTTTTAAAGAACTTAGACGGGCAAAATGATGGAGAAGGGGTGGAGGCAGGTGACCATGGTGCACTGAGTGGCATAGGGCACCATCCCTCTACCTACAGAGGTGTGATTGGGGCGCACTGGCTGATTTAGGGCACCAGGCCCAAACCTAAAAACCCTCGATGATTTTTCTTTATTGTTTTCTCACCCTAACTCACCTTGAATCGAAAAGTTTCTTCCCCAATCACTTAGATTTGAATACCTGATGAGTCCTAGATTTTGACTCATTTAGGGCTTTATTTTGATAGTTTATAGTCCTCAAATGCCTAATTTATGCTCCAAACTGATGTTAAAATGTTGATTTGTAGTAAGGAAGGTAAAAGGAGCAAGGCAAGGATACGACTAGGCAAAATGTAGCCAAAAAAATGAAAAAAGGCTGAAGATAGAAAAATGTTGAGAATCGCCAAAGCCACTCGGCGACTCGCCGAGTGGCACTTCAGATCTCCTAAAGTTCCAGACTGCCAGCCCTTGGAAGAAGCTAACTTGGCGATGGATTTGGACATTCAGAGGACCACCGACTGGATCCGCGACAGATTCTAAATTGCCTAAAGTCACAGAACCTTGAGGATTAAAAGGTAAGGAAGACCTATGATGATATGGAGCAATTGGCGCGTCACCGACCAAGTCGGCGACGCTTGACTTACCTCACCTAATGGTCTTTTCAGCTGAAATTTGGTAAACTATAAATTGATTTTTTACAGAGTTCAAAAGGCACCTGGTTTTTATTATTGAAGCCCAGCTTTAGTTTTCTTCCATTTTTGGAGAGTTTTCTTAGTATTTTCCATTGGAGAACAACTTTGAAGGGTTTTTCAAGAAGATTGAAAGTGGGTCTTTGATTTTTAGCACTTTGGATCATTTTAAAGACTTGGATTGCAACACCCAAACCATGGAGAATATTTTTGATATTAATTTTTATCTTTTTATGATGCTTGTCTAAAACCCCAATTCTTGGGGTGTGATCATGCGATTATTTTCTTAATTAGCTTATGGGTATTGTTGTTTAATAATTTAAGTGTTGGTTTAATGTGGGTTTGATCGATATGTGAGTAGTAATTTATGAATTGTAGTTGCAAATACAGTTTTAGCTTAGTGTTTTGGGCTTGCTCGAGAGAGAGGTTCTAAAACCAAGGTTATTGATTGATGATTGCAATGTGTGGGTCGTTATGGGTTCATCTCGAGAGAGTGAATCTTGACTTATTCCTACCTATCTAGCTCGAGATAGTAGATAAATTAAGGTTTTGGTCTGTTTTATAGTGTTAAGATTGTCGAGGTTCGAGAGAACTCACCTGAACCATAATAGTTTTCGAGAGAAAACTATTGCACCTATAGTCTAGCCTACCCACAGTGATTCAACACTTTATTAATAAACTTCAATTACCCATATAGTGAAATTAACTTATAATCGATCACATCCCGAGAATTCCTTCCTACTTGTCTATTCCCCTATTTTAGTGATTATTGTAGTTGTTGATTGATATCTTAAAACCCCCCATGTGACATTCGTTGTCAAACCTTTGAATTATTTTGTTTGATTCGATAATGTGTACTTTTATAATCGATTAGAATCACATCTTTACTTCCTAATAAAATTTGAAAAGGTAACCCTCCCTGTGGGTTCGACCCCAACCTTTTGTTGGGTTTTGTACTAGATAACGATCATTTTTACACCTAGAATTGGAAGTGGTGTAATCTGAGCGTTAATCAAAATGGCACTGTTGTCGGGGAGTGGTGTTATTGAATTCTCTTTTTGAAGTGGATTTGTGATTTTATTGTGTTATAGTTGAACCCATTTATTGTTTGTTGTTGTTTGTTGTTTTTTTTCACATGTGGCGCAATGAGTACCAACGGAAACAATGCAATGGACAATCCCAAAAGTGTAGCTTGAATTGGTATCTTTGTCTTGCCACGACATTAAATAAGGCGCTTCTTGGGAGGCAACCCAAGTTTTTGATGTTTTTAATATCGCTTTTGAATAACGGGTGTTGATTGTGCAGGTTGGAAAGTTGAAAGTGTAGGAAAATGAGCAGTAACCGAGCTAAAAGTTCAGTCGGCGACTCGCCGAACAGGTTGGCGAGTCCGACTTGGATCGCCATTTGAACCACCCAAATTTCTGGGGATTCTGTAAAACTCGGTGAGCTAAAGGGAGACTCGGTGCATCACCGAGTGGGTTGGCGACCACGACTTACGTCGCCGACAAGCGCTTGAACTGAAGATTTTTAAAAGGCCAAACCGTTTTAAATTCAAAAATCTCTTCATTTTCATACTTTTCAATTTCCCTACTCTCACAATCGCTTATATTGTTTTTTCTGCATTATTATTCTCACTTTATTTGGGATTTTGTGCTCGGAGTGGATTTTAGGATTACATTGCTTCCTAGCTTTCCAAATTTTTGGCATCAAAGGTTGGTTTTCCGAATCCCATTATAAATCTTTTTTGGTTGTAATCAAATTCCTGATCATTTTGTGGTGTTTATTTCTCGTAATTTCGAGTGATGGTTTTGGTCAATACCGATGACTTGAATAGTGCTCTTGTTTGAACGACATGTGTGTGCAAATCCGATGAGGCAAATTGAGTTGCATAAGTCATATGTGAACTCGTAGCATCTTATTGTGATTATGCGATTTATTGAGTGGAACTCTTGTGATGACCATTGCACGTTTGCAAAAATGGTTAAGTCTTGTTTTTTGATAGTTGTGTTGGATGTCATGTGTGGTGAGATTGAGTTGTAATGCATGCTTGGTTATACCTAGAACTTACCCCATTGGTACGATTGGCTAATGCGAGTGAATGATAGAGATGATCTTAGGCACAATTTGTGGAGAGTGAACCAATTTTTCCATTATACCTCTTTGTGACCACCTTGTGAAAGTGTGAACCTAACTTGACACCATTTGAGCCTATCCTTTTCTTTGGAAGAACCTTAAATGCAAATGACCCCTTTTATTTCCCACCTATAATCTTTATGAGTCATTGGTTGTTATAAATAGCCAACTTAGGCCAAAATTCTAAGTTGGGGGTGTGGTGAAAAAGGAGGTAAATCAAGAAGTTTGAGAAGTTTGAGAAATTCCCCCCTTTGAAAGATCTTGTTGAAAAAGATGGAATCCCTCCATATTAAAAAAAAGAGAAGAAGAAATAAAGATGAAAAAGATTGAAAAAGAGAAATATTGTTGAAATAAAGGGTGTAATATGAGAAAAAGAAATGGGGTATCCAATAAGTTGTGCTTAAAAGAATAGGGTGTGGATTTTTAGAATCAAAAAGTGTTGTAGAGAAGGTGAAAGAATGAAATGCAGGCCATGCTTCATAAAGGAAAAGGTCACTAAGCCTAAATAATCATACCATTACCCTCAGCCCCATTACAAGCCTTAAAAGACCTTTGTGATCTTGAATGAGCTTATTATCATGTTGATTGGAAAATACGTGCAAGCCTATGGGGAACGATCATGCATGTATTTGTTTTTAAGAGAGTGAGAGTTGTTTCTAATTCCAAATTCTTTAAGTTGATAAAATTTATGTGAGCATGGAATCGTTATTGATGTGAGGGCATCTGAATGCTTTTGTTGAGCTTGAACTTGCATTTGAAGCAAGCATTGTGAATTTGAGTCCATTTGATGATGATTAGTCACAATTTGAAACTTAGAGTGCATAATTGAACATTGCATGTATAGTTTGAATATCTTGTGTGCATGTATGTTGAGACTTGAGTAGCATTGTTTGTAGACATCCTTGTTGAACTGATTGATCTTGAGTTTTACTTAAGGACAAACAAAAGTTTAAGTTAGGGGTGTTGATGAGTCCTAGATTTTGACTCATTTAGGGCTTTGTTTTGATAGTTTATAGTCCTCAAATGCCTAATTTATACTGGTATGGACTCTGAGCTAGTTTCCTCATCGGCCGAGGCTGCTTGGTCATTCTCACCAGATGCTGTGGATGATTTAGTACTGGACCCTGCAGCATGGTCAGGCTCAGATCCTGAAGGATGGGCAGACTTGGAGCCTGAAGCATGATCGGATTCAGGTCCGGACATAGACCCCTCTGAACTGGAAGCAGTCCCAGTTGGTGACCCGATCAGTGTGTGCTCCTCATCAGACTGGGAGACAGTGACTACGTTGGGAAGCACCTTCCGGGGGGTGCCTCTGGGTGCAGCGCGAGAAGTCCTAGGGTTGAGAGGCACATAAGTTG
>JAJOOS010025833.1:0-11718 GCA_029582725.1 Solanum chiquidenum
TATATAAATATAATTTTTATTTATGAATTTATTTGACTAATTCTTATATTTATTTTATTTTGATTTCTCATAAATTTTCTTCTCTTTAATAAACTTAAAGAGGGAAGTTCTATTTTTAAGCTAAATAAGAAAAAAGTTATATTTTTAAATACACATGGTACTTATCATGGGAATACATAAACAAAAATATTTAAGTTAAATAAAATAAAAGTTTTATTTTAAAAATGAATAACTAAAGCTCACAAAGAAAAGTTTAAAAAGTTTAAATAAAGTGAAGGGTAATTTTGTAAACAAACAACTTGTTCTTAAAATTTATCAATATATATATTTTGAATATAACAAACCAAACACTCAATAAGAAATAATCTCAGGACAAATTATCTCATCATAACTAATCCCAACATAACTTATCCCATCATAACTCATATTCAAACCAAACGACCCCTGAGTGTTTTCCCTTGAATAGGGCTTTATTCAGCAAAAAATTGAAATAGTTGAACTTTAATATGAATATCGGACACTAAATAACAAAAAAACAAATATATATTGTTTTGCCATGATTGACTTTTTTGCCCTTGAAGCTCTTAGAAATGTGTGAATCATGGTGTTATCATCAAATGATATCGCTAACTACTATTATTTTATTACTATATATTATCCAATATTTTTTAAATGCCTCTTTGCATAAGGTCTTGAAGTCATTTATAAATCATATTTAACCTCACAAAGAAAATGAAAATAAAATTATATGTATTCATGTTAACTTATTTGGAATTGAAGCAGAATTAATCAAACATGTATCTAACTTATTATTAATATACATATACCCTATCTTAACCAAATTATCATACTTATTAATTTTGTGAATTATTAAAAAATACGTGAAAAGAGCATATTGCTTATATCTTTTTTATATCACTATACATTTACAAAGACTTACTATTAGTTAATCGTGTCCATACAGTTATTTAAAGTATTGTGTTGTATATTCAACAAATCTAAAACGACAATAAAATCGTTAAAATAAATTTTAAACTGAGGATCTTTCGTCTTTATTATTCAACTTACATGACGTCTTATATTCGACGAGTTATATATAAAACGATAATTTTGGTCCATTTATGTTGAAAGTATGTTATATTTGAACTATTTTTAGAACTGTATTATCATTAGAGATAGACTAACAATGTAAGCTTAATATAGAACACGAGTGATTAAGCAGTACAATGATTAATACATATAGTTCATTTGCAAATAAATTAGAAATGCATATTTCAATTAATTAAAAAATAATCATACTTAACCAGATATCACATAACTAATATCAAAATTTAATGATGATTGAGGGACCAAAAGTGTTATCAACTTTTGAATTTCATTTCCTTTCTTCTAAATCTCTTAATACAAAAAAGCAAAAAACTAATGCAAACATGCATTTAATAAATATTGGACAATACATAATAAATCATAGTCTTGACTCTTGAGTAAATTAATAATTACTCACAAAAAGTATAACACTAATTATACCTTTTTTAATTAATTAGGATTATTAAAAACCCTACAATTTTTTCTAATTTCTCCATCATCACCAACTAGTACATTAATATTTCCCATTTTGACCATAGATTTAGCAAAACTTTTTCTAAATGCATTTCCATTATTTGCAAATCTTGCAACAATTGGTGCACTCAATTTATCCAAAGCAAGTTCTTGATCAATCTTCAAAATCCCTTTCTTTTTCAAGATTTGATTATAATATTGATTATCGACTATAAAAGATGTATTTTGATCCAAGAATGTTCTCGGAACGTCGTTTAATGTAGTCGGTGGCTTAGACGTGTTGCATAATCTGAATAGTTTCTTAACCAATTCAGGATCCATCGTGGGATCAGGTTTCCCCGTACCTCGAAAGTCCGAAACCCTAGATTGAAAAAACGAGCAATGTGCGACTCCAACTGTATGAGCTCCTAGTAACGTCACCATATCAAATTTGTTCAAACCTATAGTTCTGAAGAATCGCAAAATTTCTGACACGGGCTGGGTCGGGCCGGGCAAATCCACTGATGAGTTTGACACGAGCCCATCGCGCCGGCCCGTCGGGATGGTGTATTTGGGCCCACCCGCTAAGGCAACTGCATCTCTAGTAGCTAGTGTCACAATGTCTGAACATGAAACAATTGAAGGACAAATAGATTCTAATTTTTCCTTAATTTCATCAATTAGTTCATAACCTCGTACTGTTAAATTAGGGGCAGAATCTTTTTCTGATATTTGGTTTTTTGATGAATCTGAATCTATCAATATTGATGCATCACAACCCTGACATAATAGTTACACAAAAAAAAAAAATCAATATATTGCCATATATAATTAATTAAAACAATTGAAACTATAGTAGTTTGCAAATAATCACGACAACAAAAGTAATTGTTAGCGACAATAAATATGCATATTAACTAAGAGTGTTAAAGTCTTTATCGACGTTAGTTAATTGTCATTGGATCCAGTTTCAACTTTAGAGACATTTGCAAAATAGTGTTAATTATCACTAAAAATATATACTTGGCAGCACTTAAGTTATTGCCATTATTTAATTGCCGCTAAAAATTATTCTTGGTGTAGTGAATACATGTTATTTGCTATAATAAATTAAATAAATTGATTGGATGGTCGATGGTGTGAAAATTATTACACTAGTGACATAGTTTTAATAATATCCACCGAAAAAAAATCAGTTTTATAGTGTCACATCTATTTTTTACAGCAGGTAACTTGTCGTATTTTAAAGATTAAAATAAAGTTGATATTTTAACATATTTTTTTAATATATATGATAACATAGAAAAATCTTTATTTTGTTGGTGTATACAAGTGAAGCTTCATATATATATAAATGAAACTATCAGTATATAAAACTTTAATAGATACTTACCCCAACACCACAGTCATGAAAATGCAAACGAAGCAAAGCTCCTGTAATTGAAGGATTATTTTTGAACCTCTTTTGCACAATACTTTTCACAATAAATTCAGCATTTGGACAACTTGAATTGTAGAAACCAATTTTGAGTTGAGCTGATACAAAATTTTGGAAAAAGTAACATAAAAACACCAATAATAATGCAACTATCTTCATTATTATTATTTTTGTGTAATATTTTTGAACTAATTAAAGCAACTAAATTAGGTACTTATAATTGATCAAAAGAACTAAGTATTAGACCATTTATATAGAGCAAAAATTAAGATGCTTTTGAGTTAAAGTTTGAAGTGTTCAACTATATATCACTTTCTTATTTTTGTATATTTTGTTAAAGTTTAGAGTATTATGAGAATATACTTATATGCAAGAGCCGGCAAAAATAGCAGCCAATACAAGTACATACTTAAGGTAGCCGGCACCATTTGTAGCATGTTAATTTTTCTTATTTGAGCGGGACAGTTCGATGTACAAAGTATCTCGTATTTACGTAGAGTAACAACCTTAAGAATGTGAAGTAGGCAATCTATTCTAATATAAATGCATTATTAACTGCTTCTGCGACTCGAATTCGTGACTTATAAGTCACGCTCGAATGCAACTTTACTGTAATTCCAAGAATTTCTTTTAATATTTCTAATTTGAGTGATAGAGTTTAAGTTATATATATATTGACCGTTTAAATATCAATATATATAGTTTTATTTAGTTATGACCATATAGCCCATAATCAAAGCTCGGTTCCGTTAATTGAGATTTGTGTTGCATCTAAAGTTAAAACAAAAACAAGCATCCATATAACAATGACAACTTCATCTTTATTATAGCAATTATTTTTTTTTTTCTTTCTTTTTATATGTTTTTTTAAGAAATACTAACGATTAGGAGCTTTTTAAAATTTATATTTATCCTTTATTGAAATTTCAACGATCATAACATCCTCTCATGATTCAGGTGTTCAAAATTTTCAATAAAAATTACTATTGAATATAAATTAATTAATGGAGTATTATTTTTAACTATATTTAAGCTTACTATAAAAATGGACAACACATTTTTCAATAGAGACAATACATTAATAGACAATGATAAAATCCACGGAATTTAAGTACAGAAATATTTGAATTGGGAATCTAAAGTACAATGATACTTGCTCTATGATAAAATAACATTATTTAATGTGTGTTAAGTTAATAGCGGACAATTATTATTGAAGAAAGAGTATAAAACATGTGAATTGGTTCCGTTGAATTAATCATATGTCAAATCGATATAAGTGAACAAGTAGAGTATTTATATATCTGTTTGATTATTTATTTATTTATTTATTTTACTAAATATACATATAAAAATTGAATTTAGAATTCATTGAAGTCATGTTCTAAAATTCAAAAAATATAAGATTTAAATATTAACTTCGTTTCTAAAATAAATTATTGTTCTCATTTAATTAAATGATAGAGTTTCTTCTTTAGTATTAACATATTAGCAATTTTTGCATAGTTTTCTTTCTTGTGATTTATGTTGCTATTGTTTGTGTCCAATGTTTTGCTTATTACATTATTCTTGTAATATGCGATTCAGATTTTAATTGATACTTCAATAAAAATTTCGAACACCAGATAAAAAAAAAAAAAAAACAAACTAAAGCACCTGCAGAAAATGAATTTGTCGGCAAGAAATATAGAAAATGAGTTCTGCTCTCTTTTTCAATAACCCCACATGCACAATGATAAATGACTTTTTTTTAATATTTAAGAAATTGAATTATTTAGCTTTTCTAAAACTCCCTAATAATTCATACATGACAACAAATGATTTATCATGTTTTTAAAAAATAAATAAAGGCATAATATTTAAGCGTGTTTTAATTTAAAAATTTGACTTCACCTAATATCTATATCTTTGACTTTTATATAAGTATAAGTATACTTAAACTTATATCAATTTGAAACAAGTAGACACATGCGTTTTACATGACGATTCATATGAGATACTCAAATTGATTTATATGAAGCTATATAGCGCACATATGTCTACTTGTTCAACTTTATACAAATTTAAATATCTACTTATTTACATTCAATGTAAAGAATATAAATATCAGTTAAGATCAAGTTAGGAGACACATTTATGTATTATGTCTTTTAACAAATAGTATCTTTGTCACCATATAAGTACCGTATATTCACCATAAAATATTATCAAACAGTGTTAAGTATTCTTTCATATGTTTGAATTCAAAATTTTAAAAAAAAAATTATATTTAATAGACGATATACTTCACCTCAAAATTACAACTTTTATGTTCGAATACAAATTAATCGAGTCTCAACATATTTATTAATGTCTAAGGAGAAAAAGCCAAAGCATATTTTCTACTTTTCACACTTAGTAAAATTTTTCTTATCCAATGTTTAATATACACATTTAAATTGATTAAATTTAAATTTGCATTAAAAAATTTCAATATAATTACCAAAGCCTAAGCAGAGAAAGAAACAATAGCATATATTCCAATCTTTCACACTTAACAATTATTTTCCCTATTTGATATGGGATAAGCCTATTAAATTTGAATTCACATTAAGAAAAATCTCATAATGGAGATAAACATCAACATTGAGAGATTTCACTTTGATTGGATGGTTGTTACGCATAATTTCATAATGTATCGTATTGTATAAAAGAACATACCTAATAAGTGATAGTTTAGGTATCAAACTCATACTCTCAATAGTTTAAGTATGAAACTCAATAAAAAGGGATAGTTTAAGTGTGTTTTTGATATTTATTTCTTGTTTTAATGAATACAATGTTTGGATAAATTGTATCTTCCTCCGTCGTTACATGATGTAACAAAACCATGACTTGAATGATAAACCTACAAGAAAAGTAGGGTACGGAGTACATTTATTATGAAAAGGTAGCATAAAAAATGAAATATAATTATGAAATATAAATAAAGACAAAATGAGAAGAAAATATTAAGGTAACGACACAATCAAACCAAATTGATTGTTACATAAAAGGGAAAAGTGTATGAAATAACAAACTATTAATTCAAATTAAATGTTATAGACATAGTTTATTTTATTTGTAATTCGCAGCAAACATCCCTTTTTTGACATCTGATTCAGTATACAATTAGCTATTTTCGGTATACAATTAGCCATTTTATATATTTCGGTATAAAATGTATAAAATGCGTTTGTGTTTGTATAAAACGAGAGAAAAGTGTATATACAAATACAAATACATATATTTTCGTCCTATACACTTATAATTATACAAATACAGATCTTATTATACAAATTACAATGTATAAATGAATTTATACAAAACTGAACAATTTGTATAAAATTGGATGTATCTAGCGAATTATACAAATAAAAAGCTCCATAGCAAACATAAAATTTGCTGTGGAGCGCAATTATGCAAACTATAGCTATAACATATAAATATGATTTTATATTTGCTATATGTGAAAGTTGCTCTACATAAAATAGGTCTTTTTGTCGTTACCTAAGGATGAATTTAAACATACAATACAATAGTATTTAAATAATAATCAAAACAAACATTATATTTAAACTAACAATATAATTATATACAAAGTGTGAGACTCAAATCGAGACCTCAAATTAAATATTGGGGAAGGAAAAATGAGAAAGTATTACAAGTTCAAGAATCGAATCAAATCAAATTGAAACCAGAGTCTACAAGATAAATGTTCATCTATGAACTAATCAAATCAACTCAGCTATTAAGATTTTACGAAACGGGGAAAATATTACTCTATAACCTCTATAATGGCAGGTGTGATTCAAAGTTTTATATCTTTTTATCACATTTCACCGTTCAAATTCAAACCATTTTTGTTGCAATGGCTACCAATTCATCAACCAACATTGTTGAGCTCAATGAAGTAATTGTAGCTGTAATTCCATGGCCAGAACATGGTCATCTCAATCAACTCTTCCATATTGCTAACTTCATCTCTTCTCACAATATCCCTCCACTTCATCTCTCTCACTGATCGAAATCAAGATCTAAAAAATCGCGTTCAAAATACCTCAAAAATCCATTTTAATGACCTTTTAGCATCCCCTCTGACCCAAATTTCAGAACCCAGAGAAGATTTTGTTGATGAGTTTGCATTTTTGGATAAATTGGGGGAACCCATTTGCGAAATTTGTGTTGAAATCTCGAAGCAGGCGAAGAAATTAGTGGTTGTTTTTGATTCTTTGATGACGGATGTGATTAAGGGAGTATATGCGATATCAAATGTTGAGTGTTACTCTTTTCATGCGATTTCAGCTTTTTGTATGTATTCTACATTTCAACAGGTTGTTGGTGAAGTTGAAGACGGAGTTGCACGCCAAATGTTCGATGAAATGCCTGAAGTGGGGGATTGCTTTGGACCCGATATTTTTGAGTTAGTGCAAAAGGAAAGGGAATGTAATCTTAATTGTGGAGAGTTTATGAATTCTTGTAGGGAATTATAAGGGGAGTACTTGGATTTACTTGTCAATGTTAGGAAGAAGCCATTGCTTGCTCTTGGTCCATTTCATATGTTGCAAGAATTACCGGAGTCATCGGGCAATAGGGATCGCCACGAGTGTCTTGAGTTTCTCGACGAGCAAGATTTTGATTCAGTAATGTTTGTTTCGTTTGGAACGACTACTACATTGTCGCGAGAGCAAGTGAGTGAGCTTGCGCTTGGGTTGGAAAGGAGCAACCATAAGTTCATTTGGGTGATAAGAGAAGCGGATAAAAAGATGGAGACGGAGAAATGTGGAGGGAAAGATTCGAACTTTGAATTGCCAGAAGGGTTTGAAGAAAGAGTGGAAGGAAGAGGAATGGTGGTGAGGAATTGGGTGCTTCAATTGGAAATCTTGGGACATAAATCTACCAGAGGGTTCTTGAGTCACTGTGGATGGAATTCTTGTATGGAGAGCGTTAGCATGGGAGTTCCTATAGCAACTTGGCCAATTCAAGTGGACCAACCGTATCATGCTGAAGATCGGAATCCCGGTTAGGAGTTGGGCTCGTAGGGAAGAATTGGTAACAGCAACAACTATTGAGAAAGCTGTCAGGACTTTGATGGGTACACCGGAAGGAGAAGAAATTCGACAGAGGGCAATCGAGTTGAGCAATAAGATCAAGAACTCTGTTAGCCATGGAGGACTTGCACAGAAGGAAAGGGAATCTTTCATTTCTTGTATTACCAAATAAATTTCACTCAATGAACATCAACATTTTGTATCAAGTATGTCATGAATAACTTTTTTTCAAGTGCCATGTTTCCTTTAAATTTTATGCATACCAAATTTCTGTCATGTTAGTCGTCAATAGACATGATACATAAATGTGCCATTTAACTTGGTCTCATTTCACATTTATGCCATCGTGCAGAAGTAGACATTCAAACTTATATAAAGTTGAATAAGTAGACACATAAGTCCTATGCGGCATAAAACACGTAGGACACCACGTAGGATGCGATTGCCATGTTGGATGCCACGTAAAATGTGTGTCTATTTGTGCACATCTAAAGTTGAAGGGCATAAATGTGAAATGATGCCAAGTTAAATGGCATATTTATGTATTATGCCTTGTCAATATGCATTCAAACATAAGAAACAAAGGTGGCTAGTGTTTTATTATTAAGGGAAAAGGGTCAAAATTGAAAAGGATTACAAAACCAAATCTCTTTGGTGAAACTAGTAATATGAACAACAATCCATAAATATCAAGGGGGCTAGTGTTTTATTATTGAAGGCCATCTTGTGTCATATTTAACCTCATCATGTTGTTCGGACTCTCCAAAAATGCCATCTTTTGTGTGTCGGATCCTTCAAAAGTAATGCAATATTGCAGGATCCGACACAGGTGCAACGACATTTTTAGAGAGTCTGGAACAACATAGGAAGTTATCTGGTAATGTAGGAGATGAAAGATTCCGTTTCTTCGCGTGCAACTCCTCCATTGCCAACAAAGTTCTTGATCTTATTGCTCAAATCCACTGCTCTCTGCCTTATTTCTTCCCCTTCTGTCGAACCAATCAATGTCTTGACAGCTTTTTCAACAGCAGATGCTGTCATCAATCCTTCTCAGAACCCAACTCCACACAGATTCCAATTTTTGTGGTTACAAAAACAGCATTATATGGCTGCAGGTCTGCATTGTTAGGCCAAGCTGCTATGTGAACTCCCATACTAGTGCTCTCTAAACAAGAATTCCATCCACAGTGACTCAAGAACCCGCCTGTAGATTTATGTCCGAGCATGAGCTCATTGACTTGTTCTTGTGAGAACTTAGTGTTTGTCCCAAACGAAACGAACATTACCGAGTTAACGTGTTGCTCGTCAAGGAATGCTAGGCATTCAGAACGAGTTGTGCTGCTCCTAGAGTCGTGTGATTCTAGGAGCAACATATGAATTGGACCAATATCCCACAATGGGTTCTTGTGCGTGCTTTTATTTGCTAGTAAATCTACGTATTTACCCTCCACTTCTCTGCAGGAATTGATGAGTTCTCCAGAGTTGAGTGTCCATTTGCGTTCCATTTTTTAACGAGTAATTAATATACAGTCCAAAACAACTCTCCATTGTAGGAAGCCTGTCTTGCAGTTGCTGAAGCATTTTGTCATGATCATCATCAGTTATGTTAATACATTGTCCGAACAGAATATCTGGTAAAAGCTGGGATGGCATGGAAAATGTAGGACTCAACGTTTGTGAACGAAAGCCCTCCCCCCCTCACTACCACCACATAGAGTTCTCATTAGATTGGCATGAATTATGACTAATCTCTTTACATTGGTGGAGAGCTCAAGACTTTGGTGAATTGCCCCAGTGTTTTTTTTTCCAACAAAACTGCAATCAAAGGCAGATCATTATCAACGTCTCCAGTATCATCTATTTCAGAAGGCAGCTGAAGGTCATCGAAATGAATGTTGGAGAGACTTCAAGACCATCTTGGACGCGCTGCTTAAAATTTTGACTTTGATCAACAAGACAGAGTAAGTGTACTGGTATTTTATGGGAGGCGATGAAGCGAGCAAGAACGAAGAGTTGATTGAGATGGCTATACTCAAGAAATGGCACCATGGTCACACTCACTTCATTGTCTGACTGCAGTAGCCATTGGAATCGAAGGAGAAGAACTGAGAAGAGAAATGAATAACTTACAAGAAGCTTAGGACTTAACAAGGTAATATGCTACTCCCTCTTATAGTCACAAAAATATCAAAGCATGTGTAACTTTGGGATGATCCAAAAGTCTGTCTTTTTTTCTTGAAGTCGTGTTTATGCATTATTCAGTGGCAGGATACCACAAGATTGAACTGCCACTCATGCCTCTCCCGCATCAAGTTGACTGTCCCACCTTACGTAGTGTTACTCGGCCATCAACTTCTTCTTTAGGAAAAAAAGGATTCCAACAACAAAACTTTATATTCATAATGTTTGTACCAAATGCAGGCCATTGTACAGACAGTTCAGAATCAGCCCAATAAGGATATATCAGTGACTCAAGTTTCAGCTGGTGTTTCCTGGTATGCCTCACAAATCTACTTGTTTTGAACAATGAACAAGATGTTTCATTTTTTTTTTGTAAGGACCAATAGGTTATTTTGCTCGGATTCTCCAAAAATGCTGCAACACCTGTGTTGGATCCTCCAAAAATTCACTACTTTTGGAGGATCCAACATACACCTGTCAATATCTTTGAAGAGTCTAAGCAGCATAGCAACAACAACATACCCGGTGTAATCCCACAAGTGGGGTCTGAGGAGGGTAAAGCGTACTCAGTCCTTGGGAGGTAGTGAGAGGCCATTATCGATAGACCCTTGGCTCAAGGAAAATGGAAATATTAACCCCACTATCTCCATCAGTCTCCATTAGCAATCAAAGTAAGAGGAGATCATTTAGTACAAGGGATCAAGCCAATCTATGTTTTTTTAAGCTAATAATGTTGGTTTTTTAAAAGATGGGGCAGCAAAAAAGGATTGAAAATATCTCTCAATGGATTGAAATGACTTTCAATAATTTTATTAAGCATTGAAGGGCTTTAAATAGCCACCATAAATACATAATCTGCATAATTTGGAATTCAACAACTCAAACAACTTAACTGAAATTCAAATTCATCTGAAACTAAACAACTTATTTTGCGAATGCAGTAACTAAAAGCAAATTTCAACAGTGAAGTTATTCAATAATATGTGATATGAAAGATTCCATATCCTTGCGTGCACGTCCTCCGCTTCTAACAGAGTTTTTGATCTGTTTGCTCAATTCCACTGCCCTTTGCCTCATCTCTTCCCCTTCTATGGTACCCATCAATGTCTTGACAGATTTCTCAATGGTTGATGCTGTTATCAATTCATTCCGGTGAGACCAACTCTTGACAGAGATTCCAATCTTCAACAAATTGGTTAAAAATATAGCGTTAAATGGCTGATCGTAACTGATTGGCCATGTTGCTACAGGTACTCCCATGCTAATGGTCTCGATACATGAATTCCATCCACAGTGAGTCATAAACCCACCCGTAGATGGATGCCCCAAGATTTCCAACTGTGGTGCCCACTTTACCACTATTCCTCTTCCTTCCACTCTCTCTTCAAACCCTTCTGGTAATTCAATCTTTACGTCTTTCTCTTTAAGTTTCCCCGGATTATCTCCTTTTCTTAGTACCCAAATAAATCTATGGTTGCTCTGTTCTAAACC
>JAJOOS010025834.1:0-10942 GCA_029582725.1 Solanum chiquidenum
CAACCCCACACCTATATACTGACCATCAGCAACCAAAGAAAAAAGAAAAGGGAAAAACGAAGAAAGAAAAATCAGAAAAGGTAACACACACGCACAATATTCTGGAAAAAAAATCCACAACATACAATCACATACTCCAAATACACAACCATTAGCAATCAAAGAAAAAGAAAAAAAATAATATACATCTACACAAACAAACATTTGTGGGTGTTTTCATCGAGCTTCAATTATGGTTTTGCGGTACTTATTTTCTTCATTTGAGGTATAATTTTGCCTTAAATATTTAATTTATTCATGGAATTTGATGTAACTATGTGATATATTTTCTTATATTTTGTTACGGTCATAATTTGATTGAAATGAATACTGACATCTTGAGTTATATTTATGTTATTTTCTAGTGCAAATACCTAAAGATGAATAAAATCCTATCATTATACAAGAATTTTTGTTGTTTAATTTTATCGTGCCTAAGCTATCGTTTTTATAGTATTGTCATACCTTAATGTTTATATCAATTGTCTATTTAATTTACGTATAATAAATGGGTCATTACCCAATAAACACACAAATATGTTATGTTGTTAAACTGGAATTTACTCTATTTCAGATTAGTTGAATTCTTTGTCATGAGAACTATTTAATTAAAAATATCATCGATTAATATAATAATGAAATAAAAGATTAGTTGTCTAGAATTCACAAAAATAAGACTAAGTATTTTCTTTTAACATTAGACAAACTTTTAGCTACGTTAAAATTATTTATTTCGATTAAGAATGCGGTTGCACATCTTTTTTGAGACATAAAAAATAATAATCAAGGATGCAGTGATGCACCTTGTCCAATAATATAATTAAATTTTATTAATCTAAAGTAGAGACTTATAGAAAAATAGATTATTAGGTGTGATAGAAAGAAGACAGTTATGTCTCTAAATGTCAAGACCAAGAATGCAGTTACGCATCTGGATTGAGATCAAATAAAAATTCAACAATAAAAATGCGAGCAAATCAGGACCTATAAAAATATATCCAAAAATAAATAATTAAAAGTAGGTAAAAGTCAATAAAAGCAACCAACCACGGGACTCGAGGGATGCCTAATACCTTCCCGTCGGTCAACAGAATTTCTTACCTAAATTACTGCTGCGCAGACTAATATAAAGAGTCATTTTCCTATTGATTAGGGATTAAACAAAAAGGTGACTTGGAACACCATAACTCAATTTCAAGTGGCGACTCTGAAAAAATAAAAATAATCCCTAATCAATACCGTCACTTAAATTGGAAAAACCCTATCCCCGTGCGAAAATAGGGGTGTGACATCATATACACCTTGCCGAGCCTCTAACTTCTAGACAAGGACCCATGGAGGACTCGCAGTCCATATAACAATCTCAAAATTTCAATGTCTCATCAACTTACCACCTCAGCATGGTCAAAGATATAAGTAAGTTGTCACATTTTCTTTCTAAAAAAATGTATTTGTCCACTTTCTCATATTTTCATGAACCATGATATGTTGCATGAGGATGAATACTTCACAATACATATAACACAAAGACATAATCAACTCATCAAGAATTTCAAATAGAATCAAGTTTCAAAACTCAACAGGTCATAAAGCATGTTCTCAAATGATAGGAATAGTGAAGGAAACCATTTAAAACCAACCTTTTACCACTTAGAAAACATTTTTGTTCATTTTTAATGTGGTTTGAAAGTCAACTCAAATCCCTACTCGGGCATCTCCACATCAAATATAAAGATAAGTCGCATAGCCCCTCTCTCAGGCAATTACTCAAATATCATAAAATTTCCACAACAATTACATATATCACACAAGCCTCCACATAGGCTAAGCAATACAAATAGGCATCATACAGATTAAAACAAGAAAATCAACACTTACCAGCCTCTAAAACATGTACTACAACTCATTTCACAGTTGACTTCCTAAGAATAGGTTAATTACTTATCTCAGTCTAAAAGAGGGATAGTCAAACCTATCTCAAGACCGAAACTTCACCCGAAAACCTTAATCTGAGAAAATTCTCAACCATACGCTAACTGAAACGATCCTCAACTATCAAGAGTGGAAATAGTTCATCAAAAAGAGTCCAATGATATCCATATTGATAGGATATGAAATCAGAGGTAAAATAGTCCAAAAATCACTTCAGAAATCGAAAGGGTAAAATAAGATTTTTAGTTTAAAATCAAGTTCTACAAGTCAAGAGGAGTTTGTGGTTGAAAACCCTATTAAAAACAAGCAAGAATCGAGCTCCAAATCAAGAAATTACTCATTTTTCAATAAGCCCCATTATCCACATTTGAAATCTTGATTTTTAAGTATTTTGGAAGATGAAATTCGAAGAAAACGATATAAAATCGATAAGGAACTTATTCACACAAGTTTTTCTCAAGAAAATGCTTCCTAAGTCTCTCTCCCAAGCAGGGGCGGAGCTACAACCATCCAAGGGTGGTCAGCTGAACACCCTTCGCCGGAAAATTACATCATATAAAGAGGTCAGATTCTGTATTTAAGGGATAAATAATTAATGTTGAACAACCTTGACTTTAGTTCTTCCGTGGCAGAGTGGTTAAGCGTGTTCATTTCTACTCCAGGTGCGCAGGTTCGAATCCCACTAAGTGCACAACATTTTTTGTTTTGTTTTGAGAGCAAAACACAACCTCACACACCATTATTATGTTCCTCAAGTTTCTTAATTAATAATATAACAATTTAAACACAACCTCACACACCATTATTATGTTCCTCAAGTTTCTTAATTATTAATATAACAATTTTAATAATATATAGTAACATATAAGCATACATTATTTTAATTTTGAATATTTAGATATCATGTATTTCTAATTTTTATCTAGGATATAATGTACTTTCGAAGTGAAAACAAAAAATCCAACATTTTACTTTAAAAATTTGTGTTTATATATGTTAACAACTTTAAACTCAAAACTAAAATCAATACATGCGTTTTATCTTCTTCTTTTTTTAAGAAAAAAAAATTCTACTGGTGTGATTTATGTTTCGTAAAGCTAGACGCATTTGTTCTATCAATATTTCACTTTAAAAACAATAATCATATATTTTTATCATATAAAATCAATGCATCAAAAAGAGAGAAAAAAACTCTATTGTTTATTTTTGATATTGACAAATGTTGAGATCGTTTATGGTAGAATCCCTAGGTTAAACAAATAACATTCAACTCCAAAAAAAATATTCTTGAACACCCTTGATGAAATTTCTGGCTCCGCCACTGCTCCCAGCTCCCAATATGAAAAGAATGGAGAAAAAATTGAAATGAAAGAAAGGAGGGCTGATTTTAGCCATTAAATGACTGTTTGACCGCGTTGACCTTGGTCAACATCAGCAAAATTAATTCCCTAACTTATTAAAGTCTCCGAACAGATCCTCAGGATTTATTCGGAACCCAATAAAAATAAACTAAATATGCTATCCCACTAAATTCAATATTTCGGACTCAATGAAATCGTCAGATTTTAAAAAAAAGATCATTTTGATAGAAATACCCTCTTGAACCTCTCTTTAAGCCTAAAGCTCAACTTCTCGCCTAAACATCCAACTCTCAACCTAATGCCTCGAAAACCTTATGAACCACTATACTAGCTCAAACTCGACGTTCCGAACGTGATGGAACTGAAGGAATTCCCATCTGACGATCAGAACTCAAAATATTAACCGAAGTCAACCCTATCAAGAATTCTCAACTCAAGAGGGGTCAAATCACCAAAATCACACCCGATCGCATTGGAAACCACACCAACCATTCCCGAAACACAAACTAAGCATGAAAATGCTATAAAAAAAAGGGCAGAAAGGTGATTTCACACTTAAAAGCAAAATCACAAGAAATAGGACATTACACCTTCTTAGTCGTGATCCGGTCTCTACCGTGACGTCAATATCTCTGACTTGAAAGAGCAGAGTTTAGGATTTCAAAAAAATCAATTAAAAATGTATTAAAATATTAAATTGTCATAAATAAAGTCGTTATATATGTCAGGTGGACGAAGATTTTATGGACAAATGTATCTAAAAGCATTTCTAGACAAGCATTTGATCTAATCAACGTCTAGGTATGCTTCACTAATCATTGGATAATAGGTCATGTAGAAAATTCACATTCTCAATAGTTCAAATATAAAACTCAATTAAATAGAATAATTTAAATGTATTTTTGACTCTTAACTCGTACTTTTACAGTAGGTTCTATACTTTCTAAAAGTAGTTTTGCCTTTCAAAGATTTATTCATATTTATATATAGTATAATAATAAAACATTGCTTTGAGATTAATTTAAATGAAGTAATATAATAAATAAGTAAGGGCAAATATCTTTTTTTTTTGTCCTTGACGAAGTATTACCTTATTCTGATTTTAGTCCAAATATTATTTAACTAAGCCTATTAGACCTTTAATTAATATAAATGTGTGATTTGATTTTCAATACTATCAGAGGTTAAAAACTTAACAAAATCACATATCAAAAAATAAATATACAAAAAGTAAAATAAAAAATGAATGAAAATAGATGAGATCTTAATCAACCTCTACGATGACTAATTTTTTGAGGCTTAAATCCATAAAAGCATCGATCAACATAAATCTATTTCTCTTCTTTTCTTTAATAATCTAATGCTACTTCACATTTATTTTGCTTAGCTTTATAAAAAAAATTCACTTGAGAATATTTGTACAATGTCATCTTGTTTCTTCCTAATAAAATAAATGATTTGGGTCTGAGGTAATAAAATATATCTAAGTTAAATATGTGAACAATTTTGGCCTACTAAAAATTTCCTATGTTTGCTTGTTTTTTAGTTATTTAAAAATCTCCTATGCTTGCTTGTATTTTTTTAGTTATTTTATTTTTAATTCGTTTAGGTTTTTCACATCCGTTAGTTTTAAGGATCAAAATCATACGATATATTAATTAAAGGTCTAATGAGTCTAGTTAAATAACACGAGGCCTAAAATTAGGATAAGATAATAATTCTAAATTATTTGGGATTGAAGCATTGTTGGTGTAAATTTGATTCATGCAATATAATTAAATGTCTTAATATATTGATAACTCCTTTAATTTATCAATAAATGTCATTTAGACATTTAAACTATTGTTTATTTCAATTGAGTATATGGACATACGAAAACGTATTTCTATTAGATCTTTTCGGTTCTAGCATTTTTTATACATATTCTCAAATGTTTATTGAGTAATTAAGTTGCTCTAATATTATACATCATGCTCAATCGAAACATCCTTATGATTTGACGATGGTGCATATAATTAAAGAATGTTGCAAATTTGACGGGTCAGGCCGGGCTAGCCCATTTTTGATGTGAGCCAAAAAATGGTCGGTCCAACCAATAAGTACGTGGGCTATGGGCTCAGCCGGGCCAACATTCTTTTCTAAAAAGTATATTTTTTATAATTTGTTATATTAAATTATAATTTAAAAATATTATCATAAATATCGACAAGACAATATTACATGATGTTAGTGTTATTACTTATTAATCAAATTCACAAATAAAAGTATCTTTATAATATTTATTAAATTTGATTTTAAGTAAAAACATAAATAGCTAAATAGAAATACTAACCTAATTGTTTTTCCAATGATCAAAATAAAACACAAAAACTATGACAATATTCCATAGGCTACGGCCTATGTGGTGATTCCCTAGAAATTATAAGGAATTTTTATAATCTGCAGACATATTTTATAAACATAATTTGTATTTAACTTGTAATATTTCAAACTTAAACATATATTGAGTTTAGACTGTTGTTATTTTTAATACTCTATTTTATTTTTATTGTTCAATTAATTTTTATTTGGCCCACGGGCCGGTCCTATCCATATTTTTTAAAGGAACTTTCACAAATAGCCACTATAATAAACTTAATTATGCTTCATAACTATAGTTTGCATATTTACGGGTTGTAGCTATAATTTAAGTTGTCTCATTTGTATAATTCGCAGGTTTGTATAATTCGCGGGTACATTTGTATAATTCAATTATTTTTGTATAAACTCGAAATAACGAATTTATACAATTACAAGCATCATAAGTGCAAATAGTTATACAAATTATATTATACAAATTCTGAATTATACAAAAGTTATACAAATTGTATTATACAAATTCTGAATTATACAAATGCGCGAATTATACAAAACTAAAAAGCTGAGCTGTGTAATTATAGCTAAAAGTAAGCCGTGAATTGTAATTATGGTAAACTATAACTATATTAAGTAATTAACTAGTATATGTTTGCTTATACGCGTAATTTTCCCTATTTTTTAAGCCCCACAAATCGGCAGACTTATTCTGGCCGAGCTAAAAAGCCCTTTTCTTAAATGGGCTTCAAAAATCGTAGCCCAACCCTATCAAATCACGGGTTAGGCCAGACCGGCCCAATGGGCCTAGCCCATATTGACGGCTCTAGTTGCAAGGGTATAAGTGAGTCATAAAGGTGGATGGAAGGGTAATTTTAGACAAAAAAAAATGAGTAAAAATGTATTTTTAGACCAAAAAATGAATAAAACGTATTTTCAGATCTTTTCCTGTAGTTCAGAGATATTTTTGGCCCTTTTTCATATTTGAAAATACACGTAAAAGTTTCGAGTATAATTCAAGTGTCTAATAAATAAAATTTGCCATAAATTTGGAAGAGTTCCACGTGGCACAATTTCTCAAGAGGTTGATGTGGCGATATCCGATTGGTTGAAACAGCCCATCTCAACGTGCTTCTCCCAATGACTATATTTTGACCCAAACCTTAAAACCCTATTTTGATTTATTATTTTTTTCCAACTATATATGAATAAAAAGGAAAAAAATCCAAAAACGTTACAAAAAATTATATCTTGTTGAAAAATCTCATCTTGATCTGTCTACTCGGAGATCAGCAATTTTACTTCTGTTTGTAAGGTAAAAATGAATTTAAACCCTTATGATATATGTGTTTTGACTTAATATTTTGATTAGGGGTTCTTTGTTTTTCCCAAAAAAACAATCTTTTATGCTTTTTATAGGATTGGGTTTTGTTGAGAATGGGGATTTTTTGAAATTTTCAATCAATTGGTTTTTTTTTATGTGTGTTAGTGGTAAATTCATGTAGTCAAGGGATTTGGGTTTTTTTTTTTCTTTTTTTCCCAATTGATTTGTTTGTATGTTAAGAAGCAAATTTATTCATATCCCAGAATTGGGTTTTTGTTGAAATGTGTAGAAAGACAAAATCTTGATAAATTTGGTGAGAAATATTGCTAAAGATTGCATCTTTTTTTTAAGATTAATGTTTTAGGATCTGAAAAGATGTAAATGTTGATTATTGTTACTGATACTTTTTTTTGGGGGCTTGTTGCAGCTTATCTCTGTTGCTGTGGGAAGAAAACTAAGTGTTTTCTGAGTTAGTAGTCTGTGAGGATGATGAATAGCGAACGATTAGCAAATGTTGCTTTAGCAGGTTTGGTTTCCCTGTTCGATTTGATTCATGCGCGTCTCTTATGGTAGCTGAATTACATAGTAAATGAGTTTATCTTGTGCAATTCAATTCATGAATGTTTCTTTTGGTAATGTATAGTATAGTGAGTTTGATTTGTTTTGTGATAACTTGGAATTTGGAAATGAAGGAATCCATATGCAGGATATGAGATGAGCAACGGTGTCGATTGAGATTATTTTGATAAATCTTTAGAACTCGTGATTCTTAAGTTTCTTCTTTGATTATGAAGAATGGATTTATGAGTGTTTGGATATGTGTCATTTAGATTTGCGGAGAAAATAGATGCTACAACTGTATATGTATGATTCTCTTTTGTGTTTGTTATTGCTATTATATTTTTCTCACTTCAGATGTGTTGTAAAACAGAACAGTTCCTTTATTCCTATGCTTTACTTTTATCCCTTATGCTTGTCAAAGTTAAGACCAAATATCCTACTCTATAACTGCCATAATATTTTGTTGCTCATTGTAAGAGATCAAACCTCTGGAAATTCTCATTGGCTTCACATTAGTGTCTTTCTTAAGTTTGATGATTTTAATACAATGTTCGATCAAATGGTGTGATGATTTGGGCCCACAGGTATTTATGCTTCTGAAGTAGGCATTGGCTTATTTTCAAGGGGCTTATGGGACCTTCCTTGTTACTCTTGAACTTCAATGCATGTCCACCAAAATGTACTTTGCTAGGTTAACTGGTGTTTGGTCCTTGCTGATGCCAACTAGTTTGGGTATAAGGCCTAGTTGATTGATTGATTGATATGCTGCTGTTTAGCACCCTCCCCTAGTTGGCCATTTCCCTTCAAATATCACAATCTTTTGTGGATTCTTGTTGTTGGTGTTCTATGCAATCGACTTTCCTTGTTAGTTTTGAGCTGTTGGAATTGGGCGATTAGCTGATAGCCTGATAATCTTAGCTAGGTACTGTCATCAAGTCAGTTAGAGTACATGCTGATATAGTGTTGTGATGGCTGTTCAAACGTTTCCTCTCGTTCTGTTGCCTGTTGGGTGTAGCTCATTACCTAGTTTCCTGTAATTTAATAGGTCCAACTTTGTGGGTGTACATTGATGAATTTGAATTGAAGGGGCTTTAAGATTTTTCCTTAGTGTTGGATGCTTCGATCAATCAAATGGCCTCCTGTTAGGACAGTTCAGTCAACACACCTTAGGGAGCTCTATTGCTGTTGTCCCTTTTCATCTTTTCTCTCCTTTCCCCAATGCATCATCTTTATGATTAGAAAAAGTTTCTGGTTGTGTGTGGTCTGTGGAGAGGAGAAAAGGCTGCTGGTTATTCCAAATCTTTTTCTGGATTTCATGTTTTTGAATTACCTTGAGAACTCTTGTTTTTTTGGTTGTGAATTTCAGGTTTGAGTTTGGCCCCACTGGTTGTGAATGTGGACCCAAATTTAAATGTCGTGCTAACGGCGTGTCTCACTGTTTTTGTGGGCTGCTACCGTTCTGTTAAGCCAACTCCACCTTCGGTATATTCCCGGACTCTTAAGTTGCAGTCTCACTTTTATTTGTTATCTGTTTTGATGTTTCTTAAACTTATTCTGTTCTACTTTGTAGGAGACAATGTCTAAGGAACATGCAATGAGATTCCCCTTGGTTGGAAGTGCAATGCTCTTGTCGTTGTTCTTGCTTTTTAAGTTCCTCTCAAAAGATCTGGTTAATGCTGTATTGACGTGCTACTTTTTTGTACTTGGCATTGCTGCTTTTTCGTATGTTCTTTCCGTATGGATCATTCTACTATGCTTAATATATTCTTATGCAATTTTCTAAGAAGTAGTTTCGTTATATGTTTTAATATCATCCCTTTCTTTGGGGCTTTGCAGTGCAACACTGTTACCTTCTATCAAACGATTCTTGCCGGAAAAGTGGAATGAAGATCTCGTAATATGGCACTTCCCATATTTCCGCTGTATGGACCACCTCTTTCTCTTTTTTCTTTTTAAATGAAGTAATATGATTTCATTGATAGCATCAACCAGATGCATAGACAAAAATAATGGACCGCCTCTTTTTCTCTTGTGAAAATACTAGTTGGAGACCGGCTATTTTTCCCCGAAAGATTCTGAATCTTGCTTTGCTCAATTGATAGCATCAACCAGATGCATAGACAAAAATAATGGACCGCCTCTTTTTCTCTTTTGAAAATACTAGTTGGAGACCGGCTATTTTTCCCCGAAAGATTCTGAATCTTGCTTTGCTCACTATGGATTTTCTTCTTCTCCGACCCTTGTAAAATCATTAATTAATGGCATTTCCCTACATACCACACTGGGTGGTACACCTTCACGTCTTTGACTGGAATTTGTTGGTTTTCTGCCTTCTCTTTTCTCTGGAGATGATGTTTATTTGTTTCTTTCTCAGCTTTGGAGTTTGAGTTCACAAGGTCCCAGATTGTTGCTGCAATTCCTGGAACTATGTTCTGTGTATGGTATGCTAAACAGAAGCACTGGCTAGCTAACAATGTATTGGGCCTTGCATTTTCTATTCAGGTTTGTCTGCACAACTAGCGTAGTTACATTATCTGTTGCTTTAAGATCCTGAAACAACCTTCTCGCATCATCTTTTCTCCTTCTGCTGGTTGGACACTGAATTGAATGTTTGTTTCTGTTAACAAAGCTTGTCACGTTGTTCTTTCTCAAAGAAAAAAAGCTTGTCACACTGTTGCAGCCAGTTATGTTACCATTGTGTGTCTCTCTCTGTCTGATGAACTGTAGATCTTGTTTTGCTTATTTGAAGTTGAAATAGTGATTTTTGATTGATCTGGCTTCATTTTATGCATAAGATTTTCTTAGAGTTAGCACCCAAGGGTGTGGCCTAGTGGTCAATGAAGTGGGTGAGACCTATAGGTCTCAGGTTCAAATCCCTGCAAAGACAAAAAAAATATGCTAGCATCAATCATTTCTCTAGGATCAGGTTCGTGACATGAATGTGCACTCTCTGTGTCTCTCTGTTTCTCTCTCTCTCTCTCTCCTGAACCATCGAAATCCAATTAGTTTAGCCCACTCCTTTTGATTTTTTACTTCTAGATACGTCATATAGATTGGTAGTTCAACTTTCATTCATTACTACAGTTCACCTGTCTATGAGTCCTTTATTTCCAAAAGCGTCCTTGATATCCTTTGAAGAAGCTCATAGCCCATTGGTCTACATAGCTTATAGCTACCATTTGGATCCGCTATGGCACATCCTGGCTTACTTTCTCCATTGAATATTGATGTCTGCCAGTTTATAGTTAGATAAAAAGTTCAAGGTGGCCATGCCACTACTTTCCTTGTATAACTGAAGTATTGAATGATGGACTTTGTTTTGCCGTTTGAACTTGCAGGGGATTGAAATGCTTTCACTTGGATCATTTAAGAC
>JAJOOS010025835.1:0-12850 GCA_029582725.1 Solanum chiquidenum
TTTGCTTCCACAGCTCCACCTGCTACTCGCGGAGCAGCATAAACTAACTTTCTTGACATAGTATAATTACAGCTTGTACAGAGAGCAGTAGGGTCATCAGAAGCAGTTAAGTGGGAACTAGTGTTGGAACAGCCGTAAAAAGTCTTCTCACGTGTCGTAACATCGCCATCAAGCAATAGAAAAGGAACAGGAGAGATCCCAACTGATGACTTGGGTTTTAAAAGGAAATCCTTGCATTGGTTCGGTTGAATATAGGTGTCCTTCAGATTTTCTACGCTTTCGTAGAGGTTAGGCAAGGAACCACTCATTCCTTTCTCCTTAAGAAGACTGATAATGGTTCCAGCAGGCAATGAGAGAATGTGAAAGAGGAAATCAACACAGTCCTTATCAGCCTCAGCAAATAGGACTTTGCCAGCCTTGGTGTCAATCAAAAGCTTCATGCTCAGTTTAGCATCAGAAGTAGTCGCCATTTTTGTTCTGAATGTTGAGGATCTACACTTATCAAAGCACAAACACAGTGAACAAAGAGAGCTAAAACAGGAAAAGTTACGCTATGTAAACTTGACTTTCATCGAGTCCCTTTTCAATCCTATTAAATGCAGAAAAAAGCAGAATGTGTATGATTTCAATTTCAGCAACTATGATTGTGTGGGGTTCCAGCCCCATTTCCCATTGTTAAAGTCCCACTTTGCTGCAACTTGGTGCAAATCTCTATAACCATAACATCATCATTTTTTTCAAACCAAATCTTACCAAGAAACCTACCAAAGTTTGAAGTAATGGTTCTTTCATGATGTACATCGTAGGTACTAGTTTTTTTCTATAATTAGAGCAATCTTGCTCATTTGTAAGAACAAATCAAGATAGTGGAAAAAATATTTGAGAGCAAAGTGAGGTATTCCATATACTATACAAGAAAAATAGACTGTGAGCGATATTTCAGTAAAGTGGAAAATCAAAATAGTGTTATTCCTTTAGAGTGTATTGCAATCACTTTGAGTATTATATTCGTGACTACATAGTATAAAAATTTCTCACTATAGTAATATCAGTTGCTCCTCTTGACCCGTGATTTTTCCCTTATTTAGTAAAATTTAGGTGCAATTGTTTTTCCATTATTTTGACCATATATATTTTTATGTTGGTCTATGTTTTTTTTCCAACAGATAGGTCCTATGATATCCCAAGAGACAGGGCTGGCCACTAAAGCAAGGGCAGATGTTCGATATGTTTTCCGATTAATTCAATTTTGATACATGCATATATACATTAATCAAAATTCTCTTCGTTAATCTCATACAATGTAGAAACACAAAGAGTTTGCAATGAAATGCACAGTTGTGTACTGCAATAAAGTTCTCATTACCCACGCTTACTAAACCATTTTATCTAAGTGTTATGATTAAAGTATGGAACCAAAATTACATTCTTAAGTTTTAATTCTATACAGATATACTCTTTACAATCTACATCCTTAACCATTATAGGAGTATGTTCTATCTAAAATAAGATTAGAAGTTAGATTCTATCACAAGAGAGTCTGCTTCTGTACAATTGTTAAATTTTACCATAGTTTTTACAAGTTCCTTACAAATAAATTTCATAAGCAACTTTTCAAGTTCATTATTTATTCCCCACATACCCAATACTGGTTTAAATCATATTAAGAAATTAACAATCTGCCTAAATGGCTAAATATCTATAAACTTATAGAAGCAGTTTATAACAATTCTACATCAGAAAACTTACCTGCAAAGCAAAGGTGAAATATTGGAGAGAAATGGACAAAAAACCCTACGATCGAATCCGAAGTTCCAGAAGCTTCTCGAATTGCACAAAGGATTATATGTATTTCCGCAATGAAAAAGTAAAAATAATGAGTTGGGCCTATGGGCCAGTCCACTAGGAATGGACATGGTATGATATACACTAAATTATGATATTTGATATGATATGATATATGGTATACATTTTATATTTTTGATATTCAGTATTGTTTTTTATATTTAAAAATAGGAAATAACATATCGAAGTATATAATACATAAATAACATATATGTATATTATTAAAATATTACTCTAACAAATATGGAAACTAGTATTAGTATAAACTAAGAGGTCGTCTAGTAGAGTTTATTAGCAAAAATAATGCATGCATTAATTATATGTATTAGTAATCCCTTGTTTAGTGCATTTATACACTCTATTATGTATTGATGAGTGTATTACTAATACCATGAATTTTTAGGTATTAGTAATGCAAAGGATTTAATACATACATTAATACTCCTTAATAGAAAAACTACAAGATATAGAAAACATCAATATATATTTAAGATAAATAGCTATAATTTATTTATTTTATATTATGGATATATAGCAAAGTTAATCAATTACACATGAATAATCATTTCTTTCCAATTTTATATGTATATTAACAAATATTAAATAGCAGAGTAATTAGTACACGCCTAATCAATTATGTAAGGCATGTTTTACAGTGTGGTTTCCATGTTTACCCTTTTCAATGTTTTCTCTTTCCATATTCATATATGTATACACACATAAATGTATTCATAAATGTATTTATATTCAAATGTAAGTACTAAATACATTATAAATGAAATCAAATTAATAGTTATATAATTGTATTTCTCTGTATTTGTATTCAAATATAAGTATCAAATCATATAAATTAAAGTCGATCGATAGTTATAAATTTAAATTCATTTGTATCTGTATTCAAATACATATTTCAAATACAATACAAATAATGTTATTTACATGATATATTATTGTATTCATGTGTGTTTGTATTCAAGTACTAGTATAAAATATAATATAACAGAAGATTAGTTGATTGTTACATAATTGTATTCATATGTATTTGTATCTGTATACTATTTTCATCTACATGTCCTTTATATGTGTAATAATAATATTGAGATATAGTTTTTCAACATACAAGTATTCTCGTTTTTCATTTTTTTTTGTACAATTTTTTTCGTCTTCGATTTTAATTTTTTTGAATTTTCAAAATAAACAATGTTAGACTGCCACTTTAGAGTACATATTCAAACTGGGAGATTTTTAGGAGTGATCTTAGTTGTTTAACATATCTAAAAATATCTTATTTAGTGCATTATAATTATAAATGTATCATTGTATAAATAATATTTTTTTTTTAAAATACAGCTAGATATAGACATAAATTGTAGTCATTTTTGGTAAATAACATACTTATATCTATTGAACTTCAATAACCCTATAACTATAGTCATTTTTGTAAGTTACTCTACATTAATATAGTTAAAGACTCAATTACCCCTCAAAAGTACTTTTACATCTTTTTCACCATAATTGTGAAGGATACTTTTGTAAACAAATATTTTTGTACAATAGATACTATTTTTAATACACCAAACCAAACAATGCATAAGAAATAATCTATGCATAACTAATACAAGTATAATTAATACATGCATTACTAATAAACTCTATTGGATATTATTTTTATACACTCTACCAAACGACCCCTAAATGATTAGAAGTTGAAACTTTGACTACTCTATTTTGATTGAAATGTATTTTAAATATAATTGATTAATTAAATGAGTTATTTTTACTTTCTTTTGAATATATATTTCTACATGTATAATGTGTTACAGTGTTAGTATGTTATAATTGATATCTTTTTAAACTTGTCAAAGTCATAAGACTCTATTATATGTGTATATATTAATCAAAGTTGAACAAACTATGATTATCAATTTATGATATCGCAAAATATCAAAATTGAACTTTAAAATATTGAATCATACCGAAATAAATTGATATGATTAAATGATATAATAATTTCAAAATCCGAATATAAAATATCATGCCATACCATAACAGAAGAAGGGGTAAATGCACCGACAACCGATTTTTTGGAATTTTTATTCAAGTACAAACAAAGGTGAATCTAGGATATCAAGAAAACGGGTGCACCATTACTTTAAAGATAAGATCAAAAAATTTATAATAACAATAACTAAGCGAACAATAATTAAAAATTACATTACCACAAAAAATATCATCAGTTTACAATTGTACTCGATGAGACTTCATATTTTGAAAACGATCTATAATAGCATCATTAGTTACATTTTCAAATATCTTTCGCTCTATCTTACAAACTAAACAACCATTCAAAAATTCTTTACCAATGCTATTACGTAGATCATTTTTGATGAGCTTCATTGAGGAGAATGCTCTTTCCACACTTGTCATAGCAACATGCAAAATCAAAGCCAACTTTACAAGCAAATAAACAAGAGACCAAGTTTGATCCAATTTTGTTTGTGCCATCATCGTAGCAAGATCTTTAATCCTCTTCAAGTTGAGAAACTTGCTATCACACTCTCGAGCATAGACAATGAAACTATCAAGCTGATAACTGAGATCTCGATGTTCATTATCACCAAACTCACTTTTATAATATTCGGCCAACTTCATTATTTTGTTCTTACTAAAATTAGCAAATGAATCAACCGAATTCAAACCGGCCATACCAAGGAGTAAGTCACTAGTCACAACATCAAAACGATTATTGAGCTCTTGAAGTTGCAAGTCAATAACTGCATAAAACACTTCCACACGAAAGTGATGTAAATATGAAATTTCAGACTTCTTACGCTTCGATCTTGGATAGTCTTTAGTTATTTCGGAAACCAAAATATCATGTTTACCACAAAATGAAGAAACCTCATCCATCAAAGACTCCAAACCACTCTCTCTCATTGTTTGCAATCTTCTCTTTGAAAGATTAAGCAATCCCATAGCATTGACAATATTTTGATCTTTCTTTTGTAAAGCTTTGTTCAATTCATTTGTAAGAAGCAACATCTTGAACATCAAATGCAACACAAAAATAAATTCAAATTCTTGAATTTTATCTAAAGGTTACCTGCTGCAAGTTTATCAAGATCATGTGGAGAATCTTCTCTCATATCTTTAAGCACATTAGCAATTGAAGAAAATATAATCATGAAATTTTCCAAGGTCTTGAAATGGGATCCCCAACGAGTATCACCCGGTCGTTGGAGGTAACTTTCTTGATTTAAACCTTGTCCAGTAAGAATTTCTCCAGATTTAAGCAATTCTTCCAACTTTTCAACTTGTAGTTGTCGAAGTAAGTGATGACACCATATTTTAACCCTCCACAATATAGATTAATCATCGAGCATTTTCAATTTAGAACGATTTAAAATAATTAGTTTTACAAAATTTCAAAAAAAAAATAGTTTGCAAGTTCTTTTAATTAGTTTCCTCACTTTATATATATATATATATATATATATATATATATATAATTTTAAAAAATAAATAAATATGTTTTATAGTTATGTATATAATGAGTATGTTTTATAAAATATTTGAAAATCATCACAAAAGTTTTTACATTTTAGTCAAATATTTTATTAATTTACTTTAGCTTAAGTTATAGTTATAATTTCGAGTGAATTAGTTTGTAATTAAATTAATTATTTTATAATCAAATTAATTATTTTATTTCGTCAAGATTACGAAGTTCATTAATTAATTATATTAATTCGCCTTATTTAAAATTTAGCCGAATTCACCAATTAAATTTAATTGGGCTAATTTCTTAATTCTAATTGGCTACAATTGCAATCCTTAACCATTCTCTAATATCAATTCCAACCCATATTTAAGATCATTTTTGGGCAATTTCAAGTGATCCAATTCAACAATTCTAGCAGCCCATTACTTTCAACAGAAACCCATCCCAACTCCAATAGAAACCCATAAAAAAGCAACAACAATACGTACATCAATTCCAAAATAACCCAAAACCGAACGACCCCACCTCGCTCGTCTTCTACACGCAACAACAGCAAAGAACGCTGCAAATCCAAAAAATGCGTAAACAGTATGCTCGTCCAACTACCCTGCATAACCCATAATCTAGTGGCCTAGACGGTCACTTCGTCATCTTGTTTTCCCCCCTTTTCGGGATTTTTGAATATCTCCTACTGTTGCCTTGAAAAAGGGCAAAGGAGTTCGAATTTCAAATTCGAAAATCCATCGGATTTCCCCTCGCCTCCTAAATCGCCCATCTTTCCCTATAAATAAGCCCCCTACTCTGTGATTAGGGGAGAGTTTTGAAGTTTAGTTGGAAAGCAATAGTCGTTTTACAATTGAAAATTTTCAAGCGATTCTCTAATCCTATGTTCCGAGGAAATTTCTGTTCATAGCTGGTTTTGAACTTCTTGGCTTGCTATTATTAGTATTTGAATCTTGTGGTAGAAGAATCACTATCCAAAGCTCGTTGTTTCTAGTTCGCTGCCCTAAGAAAGGTAACCTTAGTTCCCCTTGTATTCTGATCATATGTGTCTATTTGGAAATCTAGTATGAATCACGCTTTTAAGTATTTGGTTCATATTTCAGTGTTCTCTTAATTATCTCATGTTCATGGTAGAAACTTGTTCTAGCATTTGTTTGGGTTAAAATCGCTTCACCACTGCTTGTTTAAAGTTTGATACTTTGGATTTCGACCTTGTTAACTATGTGATGATTGCCCATATAAATGAGTTGTGTATGTGTGGCTGTCTGGATTTAGCGATTAGGTCCTTAATATCGTTTACATATGGCTTACCAGATGATTTACAAAATGCATACGTGTTCTGTCTGGCTCACTACTTTGTTATAGCCTATTTGCTTGATGTTTTCTCTTAGTTTAAACTCATTCTGGCCGTGAGCATGTTTATTTTAAATATATCATTCTAATCTTCATCTCTGGAGATAGTCGTCTTAAGTTTGTAGGCGTTTTAAGCAGTCCGCTTGTCTAAGTTTTTGTGTATCTGGTTGTTTATTCTATATGGCCATCTTGCTTCGATAATGACATGAATTTAATGTCGTAAAGGTCAATTCATGAAGGTTCAATCTCTCTAAAGAGATCAGTTCGTACGATTAGGATAATTTAATGTGTGACATCAATCAACTTCTGTTTCTCAACAAGTGGTGCCTATGTTTGTTCTCATGAGCTATTTAAATATGCATTATTGAGGAGATGTGTATATTCAGTGATTTATCTTGTTCTTATTATGTTTTGATCTCATATGCCATGCTCTCTTTAATTTCCTGTCTATGTTCTGTTGGTCGGTTTGTGTAGGTGTTGCCTTAAGCTAACTAGTACTTATTCTGAAAATAAGCTCCTACTTTGGCATCACTATTTGATCACTGCTCCCTCTCTTGCTGTATAAATACATTCTCTTGCTATTGATTATTATGTTAAGTTTGAAGGTCAGTTGGTTGTCTCAAGTTTTGATTTAACTTAGCTTAACTTGTTTATTTAAAATCCTCACCGATTTAAATGATTATGTGATCAAATTATGCTATGTTCATATTTTGGTGGAACTTTGAGCTACTGTAATTTGCAGATCTTAGTCATGAATACATAGCTTCACTGGTAACTTTTATACAGAACATATAATTTTAGGTTCAAAGTTTAACCGGGTCCCTTGAATGTATGTTAATTCTTCTCTGATTCTAGTGATTACGTGCTGACACCAACTTGTTCAACAAAGGTAATTGCTTAAAGTTCTCTTTATCTGTAAACCCAAGAATTTGGTCCAAACTTATTTACCCTCTTTTGTTCATTGAATTAGTAGAATACATTTTGTGATGCCTAAACTTGCTTAATATGGGTCTATTGACGTGGACGTGTTTGTAGTAAGAAATTTTTTCAAAATTTATTGTTTAATAATTTTAATGAGGTTACCTTGAATGGATTTAGCTAGTATGTAAAAAAAAATAAAAAAAATCATCCTTGAGCATTAAAAATTTCTGTAGATGTTTTATTTAGTTATTCATCCTTGAACATACATGATACTTTCTTTTTTTTTATATATTTTTACTTTGGGCCATTAAGTTTGTTACTTATGAAATTTATTTGTTTATGATACATGTGAACATTGTTGGGAGTCCATTCCAACTCAAGTCCCCTTCTTCGCATCACTGAGCGGGACATAAGTCCAAAGCCTTTTCTTAGTCATTCCCATCATGGTCCAAAGAAATTGGAAGCTGAAACAGGTCTCGGAAAGCAAAAAAATGGGTCGTATACATTCGATATACACCGATATACAACCGATATATACAAAAACGGGAATTGGGTTAAACCTCAAAAGCAGCAGCGAATTTGGCCCAAGAAAGGCCCAAATTCAACTTCTCTCCTTTACTCTTAAATTATTTAATTGTAATTATTTATTGTTTGTTGTTTATTAACTCTAACTTTAGATTTGTTAACTAACTTAATTAGATTCCCCAAAAGATGAGTTATTTTCTTTATGTTGGTTCATTTTCAAAACATTTCTTTTTGTGTCGATTTATTTTATCAAGCAAGTAGTTGGTCAAATTTTATCACTTTAAGTAAGTTGAATCTTTTGTTAAAAAAAAAAGAAAGGAAAAAGTTCTTTGGTGCTTCTTCACTTAGTCATATTCATTTTTAAAATTGTTTAAGTTAGAGAATTTTCTCGAATAAACTTAAAAATAATTAAAACGTTTTCCTTTCCTTACTTTAGTCATTTTCTTAAAATTTTAACCCAATTTACTCTCCAACCAATTTAAAATGGTTTGAGTTCAAATTATTATTTTCTAAAATGATTCGAATAATTTCTAATTAATCTAGTTTTTTTTTGTTAAAATTCTATTCACTTGCATTTTAATCCAAATGTTTCATTTTTAGGTTCCTTTCTAAAATAAATTAAAATAAAAATAAAAATAAAATGTTTCATTTATTTAATTATTTTCTCAAAGTTAATCAAATATTGTAAATTATTGTTTTTTATGTTAAATCATTTTTCCAAAGAATTAGTCAAAAAATTATTTTAGTCAAGTCGTAGGATAATCGCATGTTAGCGGACACTTCAAATGCTTTAAAAACCTTCTTGAAGTGTAAATAAGAACTTCTTACCCATTTTCTCTAAATTTATAAAGATTTAATCTGTTAAAATCTTTTTAAATTAAGTTTTCTTAATTTCTTGAAAAAATTAAGTGACGACTCTTTTCTAAGTATTTTTCTCAAATTATTTTATACTTACAACATTTCAAAAAATTGATTTTTCTAAAGATAGTAAAATTAGGCATAACAGTATGTCCCTGCGTTTAAAAGATATCCCAATAGTATTCAAAACGTTAGTGACAACGTAAAAGAAATTTTTCACATCCGGATGTTTTTTAGAAAGAGCCACAAGTGTCAATTGTAATTGGTGAGCAAAATAATGAATATAATATGCAAACGGAGCATCTTGCAAAATCAAAGAATTTAGACCATTTTTTTCTTCTTGCATATTACTAGCTCCATCATAACCTTATCCACGGAGTCTTGATAGGCATAACGAGTGATCCAAAAGTAAAGAGTAAATTACTTTTTGCAATGATCTTGCGGATGTATCACCCACATGAACAATACCCAAAAATCTTTCTATAAACTCTCCGTTTTTGTTAACATATCGTAAAACTAGTGTCATTTGCTATTTATGTGAAATGTCCTTTGACTTATCAACTAGTATTCCAAAATAATCACCATCCAAGTCTTTGATGATATCTTTAATTGTTTCTTTAGTACAAGCATCCACAATCTCTTTTTGAATTGTTGAACAAATCATAATATCATTTTTTGGAGCATGTTGTAATATCACCGTTTTCACATCCGGACGATTAACTCCATGAAATTTCAAAAGTTCAAGAAAAAGACCTTTGTAATCGGAATCTTCACTCTCATCATGACCACGAAATGACAATCCATTTCTTAGGAGAAACCTTACCACATCGATTGAGGCATTTAAACGAATGCGATAATCACTTTTTGTTTTTTTCACTTTGCTTGTGAAGAGAAGATTGAATTGATTGACGTTGATTCACAAAATCAAGCATCCTATTCAAACATTTGTTATGAATACTATTCACTTTACCAACATGCAATCAAATTCTTTTCGGACCATGGTTCCAATTCTTAAAATCATCTTGTGTAAATGATTTTCCCGCATTGCCACGGCTTTCAAATTCATTCTTGAAGAGATAACAACACAAACATAATATAGCATCATCATCTATGCTATATTCCAAGCAAGCAGAATTTGGAGCATTAAACCACTCACGATTAAATTGTTGATTCCTAGTCCTAAATGTTGTTTTAAAATATACACGAAGTTTTGATTGATAAGGCCCCATCAAAATATAATGTCTCCTCACAACATCTCGAATATTAGAATCATATTCAAAGAAGAGTTTTCTTTCTCCGGGATCCCGTTTAAGAGATCCAACCCCAAAAATACAATCAACATTTGAAGAAGAAGGTGTAATTGTCTCTCTTTGAGCTTCTGGAGCTACATGTGAACTAATAGATGGACCACTACTAGTATGTGGTTGCTTAATAAATTTTTTATCTATTTAGATATTCAAGGATAAATGTTCCTACAAATTCAAATAACTATTCAACTTAGTCACAAATTTAACTAGCAAATTTAAAATAAAATAAGAGAATCACATATCTTTCACAATAAAAAATAAGGGAATCACACCCTTGCAAGTTCAAATAAAATATTGGAATCACAATCCTTACAAATCTAACTAAAATAGAGGAATCACACCCCTTTCATATTTAACAATAAGAAAATCACACATTCATAATAAAAATAGGACTTATACCTCTTTTGCATTTGAAATCACATATTCATATAAAGAAGAGGAATCACACCCCTTTCACATTTAAAAAATAAGGGAATCACACCCCTTTCACATTAAAAAAAAGAAGGGAATCACATCCCTTTCACATTAAAAAAAAAAGGAATCACACCCTTCAAAATTGATAATATAATATAAAACACATTCCTTACAAGTTACATCCGCAAAATATGTAAGTTTGAGATAATCAATTCTTTAGCTATTGATGATTTCCTATTATAAGTAATGACAAGATTTTTTTATATGAAAACCCTAAAATTAAAGTGATATATATATATATATATATATATATATATTTTGTTAGTTTGTTTATTAAAAAGAGAAATCATAAACTATAATTACCTTAAACTTTGACAATGATGATTTCTCTAGATTCTTGACTTGAAGTTGGAGACTTGAAGCTTCTTCTTTGTATGGAAAATAAAACACAAATTTGAAGAGAGAAGAAAAATATTGTTGGAACTTGGAAAGTGGGTGGAAAAGGAAACTTTTGAAGTCTTTGACTTTTAGAAAACGTGTTTTTAGTTTATAAAAATAAGTTGAAGCGAATTGAGGCTGCCTAGAATTGAACCTGCAACCTTCGTGTTGAAATCCTACAGTCGTACCAATAAACCATCCAACCATCTTGAGAACGGGTTCCACAAGTTTTAATTTAATATAATCTTTAATAATTATAGAAGTAATATATCGAGTTTAGTCGGATGACCACGGGTTTCGGTGACCCAATTTTTATACATAAATTCGCTCTTGAGTACATAAATATAAACGTTTACAATTGAGATATACGTTGTTTGAACTTTGACGTACTGCTTCGAAAACTTCAAATATAAGTTTAACGGCCAAACTTCAAACATTAGCATTTGCTTGTGCAATTTTCGACTTTGTAGTCATGAACTTGAGACATTTTTATTTGAACTTCTACTTCACAATCTAAAACTTCAGACATTGAGTTTGTCAATTTTTTGCATTTCACTCGTGATACCACATATTATTTCTTTTTACTCAAACAACATTGATTTCATCCATATACCTCGAATTTGACGGGGTCAAGCTAAGGGACATGGACAGTTGAAGGCATTTGTGCATTGTTTATAATGTTGGAGATGCTTGAAAAGAGATACTGTGTAAAATAAGATGAATGCAGAGAAGATAACTAAAATAAACTCATAGGTATACACAAGTGAGATTTAACAGTAGATGTAACCTACAAATCAAATCAGAATCAACTCAAGAGGGAATGAAATATCCAATTCCATTTTGTCTTTCAACACAATCTTTTCCAGTCTCAGCAAATAGGACTCTGCGATCTTTGGTGTCAAATGTCAATCAACAGCTTCAACGTTAGTTTGGAATCATCGTTCGTCATTATGTTTTGGCTGATAACTGCTGCAAGTTTTGTTCCAAATCCCTCAGGCAAATCTCACATTAAAGCACAAATACAGAGCATGAATTCTGTAAGCGCCAATATAACTTAATTGTATTTTTAGAGACAGTTTTATAGCGACATTGTCTGTAATTTGCACTTGCTTCACCATCATATACATACTGACTTTTTAAGCAATAGTGAAACAGTCAACAATTTGCATGTTGGCGTACATTAATCTCAAAAAAATAATAATGGAGAAATCATGATACTCGATCAAAAATCTGAATATGTGAAGTTTAGATTAAGCGTAATTGTAGGAACTTTTAAAATCAGATTATGTTGGGTATGTAGCAAGAGTAAATGGGAAATGGAGGGAAAATGAAAGAGGAACTTGAAAAGTTGAGAACTTGGGAAAAATCCTCTTATACTTTATTGAAAAGACATTGAAAAGACATTTGTCCCTCATCGGTGGTGGAAAGAAAAATAGGAGAGTTTAAATATAGAAACACTCCTATTAATTGTTAAAAGGGTTGGAAAGAGAGACCCCCTCGCGCCGTCGTCGTCGCTCGGCTTTGGATTTGGGAAAATTTAAATCTTTCCCGTTTTATTTAAATTTCCCGCCGTTGGAAGTGACTGTTCTGAAAGGTTGCAACTTTCAGAAACAGCCATGACCGTTTGAAAGGTTGCAAACTTTCATGAATGGTCGTGTGGATTCTGAAAGGATTGCAACCTTTC
>JAJOOS010025836.1:0-11381 GCA_029582725.1 Solanum chiquidenum
CATGTATTTCAAGAGTACTAAGTCCAACCAATTCCAAAATCCATATAAATCAGCCCACCAACAACATACATATATATATATATCGACCTTCATAATTCGATCGTGGAAGCATGAAAACCATAAACATCACATAATAATTCCATTTCATGATAATATATAAAATAGACCATAATAGGATGTGTAGTAGTAATTCCATACTTCAAGAGTTCATAAATAACCATAAGGACCCATAAATTTAAAATAGAAATAGAGGATAAATGGTTGGACTTGTGGAAAGGAAAGTTTCCACCATCAAACCCACATACCTCAACTTTGGAGAACCCTTGATGAAGATTGGAATGGAGAATTGAAGCTTGAGATTGAGTCTCGAATCCGGAATTAGAGCTTGAGATGTTTGAATTTGGTTGAGGATCTTGGTGGAATTTTGAAGAGGGCTTAGAGAGTGTTTTTGAAGTAAAAAAAATTTGACTAAGTATGGTACATATCCCCTTTTTAAAAAAAACGTCCCCAACACTTAGCCTCAAAAAGAAAAAAAAATAGCTCACTGGAAATTGCAAATCTGCACAGACAAGTTTTACGAAAATGGTCATAACTCCCTCATCCTAACTCGGAATGAGGTGAAAACAAGTGCGTTGGAAAGCTAACTCAGAGAGCTTTAATTTAATAGGCTCTGGCCCTCCCAGTTCTTTGTGTGCTAAGAGATAAGCCCCTTTTAAGTTGACCCTCCAAATCACAATTTTTTGCGATTTTCGAATTTGATATTGTTGCTCTAATATTCGGGTTAGACCCATCCCCCACTCAATTTGACCCCATGAATAAGAATATGAAGTCGAATTTCTGAAATCATGCACAGATTTTGAGATATATGGAAATTACAATTATAGGTATTTCCGAAGCACATTTTCGGGCATTTCGGGGGTCGTTTCATCAAGGAGTTTTCTTTCAAATGCCACCAGATTTGTATCATTTAATGTTTAAAGTAAACCATTATGAATATTTTACAAGAGACTAGTGTAGTTGTAAATAAGAGAAACTTTGAATGTCATAATTTTGGCTTTAGATGTTAGTTTCGGGTAAAGAGAACCTCTATTTCACGGTCCATACCTCATTTGAACTTATAAATACCTATAATTACCCATTCATCTTAACACACATAATTTATTAAAAAATGACAAACACCCACAAAAAAATTAGGTAAAAAAACTATATCCAATCAATGTGTGCCTCTCTTGAAGGCAAACAATGTATACTACCATATCTTTAGTGCGTAATGAATTAGGTGAGCCATGACATATGAAAATTGTCTGTCAATGAGATTTTTTTAAAATGCCACCAATTTTGTATCATTTAATATTTAAAGTAACGCATAAAAACTGTTTATCAGAGATTAGTGTAGTTGTAAATAAGTGAAACTTCGAACATTCATAATTTTGGCTTTATATGTTAGTTTCGAGTATTTGAAAAACTCTATTTCATGGTCCATACCTCATTTGAACTTATAAATACCTATAATTACCCATTCGAACTAACACACATAATTTGTTAAATCATCACAAGCACCCACAAAAAAAATTGGTAAAAAAACTACATGCAATCAATGTGTGCTTCTCTAAAAGGCAAACAATAATTACTACCATATCTTTTAGTATGTAATGAATTAGGTGAGCCATGACATATGAAAATTGTAGATCAATGAGTTTTCTTTCAAATATCATCAATTTTGTATCATTTAATGTTTAAAGTAAAGGATTATGACTATTTTACCAGAGACTAGTGTAGTTGTAAATAATAGAAACTTCGAACGTTCATAATTTTTGCTTTAGATGTTAGTTTCGGGTATAGAAAACTCTATTTCACGGTTCATACCTTATTTGAATTATAAATACCTATAATTACCCATTCGAACTAACACACATAATTTATTAAATCACCATAAACACCCACAAAACAATTTGGTCAAAAAACTATATGCAATCAATGTGTGCCTCTCGTGAAGGCAAACAATGTTTACTACCATATCTTTTAGTAAGTAATGAATAAGGTTAGCCATGACATATGAAAATTCTAGGTCAATGAGTTTTCGGTCAAATTCCACCAATTTTGTATCATTTAATGTTTAAAGTAAAGCATTATTACCATTTTATCAGAGACTAGTGTAGTTGTAAATAAGAGAAACTTCGAGCATTCATAATTTTTTTTAAGATGTTAGTTTCGAGTATTGAAAAACTCTATTTCACTATTCATACGTTATTTGAACTTATAAATACATATAATTACCCATTCGAACTAACACACATAATTTATTAAATCATCACAAACACCCACAAAAAATTTTGGTCAAATAACTACGTGCAATCAATGTGTGCCTCTCTTGAAGGCAAACAATGGATACTACCATATCTTTTAGTACGTAATGAATTAGGTGAGCCATGACATATGAAAAATGTAGGTCAAGGAGTTTTCTTTTAAATGCCACCAATTTTGTATTATTTAATGTTTAAAGTAAAGAATTATGAATATTTTACAAGAGACTAGTGTATTTGTAAATAAGAGAAACTTTGAACGTCATAATTTTGGCTTTAGCTGTTACTTTCGGGTAAAGAAAAACTCTATTTGACGGTCTATACCTCATTTGAACTTATAAATACCTATAATAACCCATTCAAATTAACACACATAATTTATTAAATAATGACAAACACCCACAAAAAAAATTAGTTAAAAAACTATATCCAATCATTGTGTGCCTCTCTTGAAGGCAAACAATGTATACTACCATATCTTTTAGTGCGTAATGAATTAGGTGAGCCATGACGTATGAAAATTGTATGTCAATGAGTTTTCTTTCAAATGACACCAATTTTGTATTATTTAATGTTTAAAGTAACGCATAAAAAACATTTATCCGATACTAGTGTAGTTGTAAATAAGATAAACTTCGAACGTTCATAATTCTGTCTTTATATGTTAGTTTCGAGTATAGAAAAACTCTATTTCACGGTCCATACCTCATTTGAACTTATAAATACCTATAATTATCCATTCGAACTAACAAACATTATATGTTAAATCGTCACAGACACCCACAAAAAAATTGGTTAGAAAACTACATGCAATCAATGTGTGCCTCTCTTGAAGGTAAACAATGTATACTACCATATCTTTTAGTAAGTAATGAATTCGATAAGCCATGACATATGAAAATTGTAGGACAATGAGTTTTCTTTCATATGCCACCAATTTTGTATCATTTAATGTTTAAAGTAAATCATTATGACCACTGTATCATAAACTAGTGTAGTTGTAAACAATAGAAACTTCAAACGTTTATAACTTTGGCTTTAGCTGTTAGTTTCGGGTATAGAAAACTCTATTTCACCGTCCATACCTCATTTGAACTTATAAATACCTATAATTACACATTCTAACTAACACACATAATTTATTAAATCATCACAATCACCCACAAAAAAATTTGGTCAAAAAACTATATGCAATCAATGTGTGCATCTCTTGAAGCATTCAATGTATACTACCAGATCTTTTAGTACGTAATGAATTAGGTGAGCCATGACATATAAAAATTGTAGGTCATAGAGTTTTCTTTCAAATGCCACCAATTTTTTATCATTTAATGTTTAAAGTAAAGCATTATGACCATTTTATCAGAGACTAGTGTAGTTGTAAATAAGAGAAACTTCGAACGTTCATATTTTTTGTTTTAGATGTTAGTTCCGGGTATTGAAAAACTCTATTTCACGGTTTATACCTCTTTTGAACTTATAATTACCTATAATTACCCATTTGAACTAACACACATAATTTAATAAATCATCACAAACACCCACATAAAAATTTGGTCAAATAACTACATGTAATCAATGTGTGCCTCTCTTGAAGGCAAACAATGGATACTACCATATCTTTTAGTACGTAATGAATTAGGTGAGCCATGACAAATGAAAATTGTAGGTCAAGGAGTTTTCTTTCAAATGCCACCACATTTGTATCATTTAATGTTTAAAATAAAGCATTATGAATATTTTACAAGAGACTAGTGTAGTTGTAAATAAGAGAAATTTCACACGTCATAATTTTGTATTTAGATGTTTGTTTCGGGTACAGAAAAACTCTATTTCACGATCCATACCTCAATTGAACTTATAAATACCTATAATTACAGATTCAAATTAACACACACAATTTATTAAATAATGACAAACAACCACCAAAAAAAATTCAAAAAACTATATCCAATCAATGTGTGCCTCTCTTGAAGGCAAACAATGTATAGTACCATATCTTTTAGTGAGTAATGAATTAGGTGAACCATGACATATCAAAATTGTAGGTCAATGAGTTTTCTTTCAAATGCCACTAATTTTGTATCATTTAATGTTTAAAGTAACGCATAAAAACCATTTATCAGAAACTAGTGTAGTTTTAAATAAGAGAAACTTCGAACGTTCATAATTTTGGCTTTATATGTTAGTTTCGAGTATAGAAAAACTCTATTTCACGGTACATACCTCATTTGAACTTATAAATACCTATAATTACCCATTCGAACTAACACACATAATTTGTTAAATCATCACAAACACCCACAAAAAAATTTGGTAAAAAAACTACATGCAATCAATGTGTGCTTCTCGTGAAGGGAAACAATGTTTACTACCATATCTTGTAGTACGTAATGAATTAGGTTAGCCAAGACATATGAAAATTGTAGGTCAATGAGTTTTCGTACAAATGCCACCAATTTTGTATCATTTAAACTTTAAAGTAAAGCATTATGACCATTTTACCAGAAACTAGTGTAGTTTTAAATAAGAGAAACTTCGAACCTTCATAATTTTGGCTTCAGATGTTAGTTTCGGGTATAGAAAACTCTATTTCACGGTTCATACCTCATTTGAATTTATAAATACCTATAATTACCCATTTGAACTAACATATATAATTTATTAAATCACCACTAATACACACAAAAAAATTTGGTCAAAAAACTATATGCAATCAATGTGTGCCTCTCTTGAAGGCGAACAATGTTGTCACTCCCCGAGCCTACACTCTAGGCAGGACTGGCACTCGAACACCATTGGTGGCCCCAAGCGAACCCTTGGCCTGACTTACTTAACTCAACGGAAGACTCTAAGCATGATTATAATGATCAAAAGAACTTACTCAAGTAACTTTAGTGAAATAACCCAGAATGTTTAATAGTCAACATTCAACTTGGCCAAATGGCAACTCAAGTCTCAACATATGAAATAATAATGTAAAGACATTTGAATACTAACTATCTATGAAGCCTCTAAAATGACTGAGATGGATGTTGGGACAAACCCCACAACATCCTAATGAACTAAACTAGAAAGCGACTAAAAGAGTCCTCCGGAATGCAAGGAGGCTCACCAACAGACTATGAATGCTCAAGCTGGATCAACGAGGCGCTAGATGCTGATCCTGGTTACCTGTGTCTGCATCATAAGACGATGCAGGTCAACTTGCATCAGTACATTGAATGTACGAGTTTGCGAGTTAGAATGCTAACAAACATAGGCTCGAAAGAGATTATGAAGGAAACACTTACCTTGGCTCTTCTCAACTCATGAATACTTAACTGAACTCATTTCAATATAAAGCAGTTTAAAACAAGTGCAATATAAAGAAAAGTTTTTTAAAAACATGATGTCAACTCTGTGTATATATAAGGACACAATATAACACTGATATGTATGTAACATACAATAACTTATGTGGGAGTTTCTCTAACCGACAACCGTCACTATGAGCCTAAGTGATGGTACAACGTTTTACCTCACTTTGCCAAGGACCGTCCTATACCTTGCCATCGGTATAGAACCTGAACTACTAAGTGGATCCACTAGTCTATGCTAAAAAGCACTAAGGAATCATCAAAAGAGTATGATCCTTTCTCTACCCATGATGGCTACATGGTTTATGGGGGCATGAGTTAATATGAACTCGCGTCCCCATATCGGTGCTCAATACTACTCCCAAAATATACTTAGCTCATATGTTTTAAAAAAACAACTTCTTCTATGGTTTGAGATAATTGTTCAAACTTAGCTTTAAAAGCTCTCTTGGAATCAATGTTCCTTTTTCTTGCTCAAATTTGAAAACATTTATAAACTCTTAGGGAATACTTAGTTCCCTTATAGCTTCTTTGAGAAATGAACTCAACTCTTACTCTTTGCTTAACTTGAAAACTTGAGTCTTAAAATAATTTTAAAACATTTGTAATAGACCCTTGAAAACTTTGATGACTTCACTTGACTTGACTCTTAACTTCACTTGAATTGACTCTTAACTTTCCATGAATTGAATTATAGATTCAAGGATTATGATCTGTGATAGGAAAGGTCTCTTGATGTTTAGGAATGATTTCAAATAGCTAAACTTGAGAAAAGTTACGAAATCACCGTCTTGGAACAAGTCCGCGATGCGGAGATGTTCCTAAATAAATACTCGCGAAATTAAAATTTGAGACAGTTGAGTCCGCGTCCTCTCCGCGACGCGGAGTAAATTTTTGTTCACATGGGGAACAAGTCCGCGACGCAGACTTGTTTCATGTAAGTTGTCCGACTTTTTCCTTCTTCGTTTTTCAGCCTCAATCCACCTAAATTCGATTATCTTCCTCAATTTTGTTTTAAACCTCAATGCCCAACATGTATACTCAAGAAGCTAACTCAAAGAAACCCTAAACTCAATATAAGGATCTCATAAACTTCTCAATTCATCCTAATTCGCTAACAACATTCGATTTCAAAAATATTTGTCAAGAACATCAATTATCCAACTCTTCTAGGACGAATTTCACTGAAGTAAACATGCTTGGCGCGTGGGTGAATGAACCCAACACTATGAGAGACTCACATACCTTGTAGGATCAATTCCTTGGCGAATTCTGAACCAAAATCAATCGTTCTTGGTGAATCTTAATTTTCCTCTTTTCCTTTCTCTTACGTTCTTTTTCCAAAAGCCTTAACTCTATTTCTCAAAAGCGTAAAGTTTAAGCCCCTAATATTATTACCAAAAATGAATTAATTAAGTTGGGTAAGGAAAAGACCAAACTACCCCTTAAAAATCCGGATTGAACTTTCCTTATTCCAAGAGCCCCACTTCCAAAGGGTATAACTCACTCATCTGAACTCGGAATTGCCCAAACGTGGCGCCGTTGGAAAGATCATTCGAAGAGATTACTAACCATATCAGAAGCTGCTCCTAACTCCTCCTGAGCTAGTAGTTATGGCCGCTTGAAGTTGACCAAAACCTCACTTTTGCTAACTTAACTAAATTTCCAGATTTTAATTCTTCCCAAAAAAATAACTATTTACAAATTTAAGCTTCTTCCTAGTTATTTCAATTTGTGAGATGTTCCAAATGTATACTACCAGATCTTTTAGTACGTAATAAATTAGGTGAGCCATGACATACGAAAATTATAGGTCAATGAGTTTTCTTTCTAATGCCAACAATTTTGTATCTTTTAATGTTTAAAGTAAAGCATTATTACCATTTTATCAGAGACTAGTGTAGTTGTAAATAAGAGAAACTTCGAACGTTCATAATTTTTGTTTTAGATGTTAGTTTCGGGTATTGAAAAACTCTATTTCACGGTTCATACCACATTTGAACTTATAAATACCTATAATTACCCATTCGAACTAACACACAAAATTTATTAAATTATCACAAACACCCACAAAAAATTTTGGTCAAATAACTACATGCAATCAATGTGTGCCTCTCTTGAAGGCAAACAATGGATACTACCATATCTTTTAGTACGTAATGAATTAGGTAAGCCATGACATATGAAAGTTGTAGGTCAAGGAGTTTTCGTTCAAATGCCACCAATTTTGTATCATTTAATGTGTAAAGTAACGCAGAAAAACCATTTATCAGAGACTAGTGTAGTTGTAAATAAGAGAAATTTCGAACGTTCATAATTTTGGCTTTATATGTTAGTTTTGAGTCTAGAAAAACTCTTTCCCACGGTCCATACCTCATTTGATCTTATAAATACTTATAATTACCCATTCGAACTAACACACATAATTTGCTAAATCAATACAAACACCCACAAAAAATTTTGGTAAAAAAACTACATGCAATCAATGTGTGCTTCTCTTGAAGGTAAACAATGTCTACTACCATATCTTTTAGTACGTAATGAATTAGGTGAGCCATGACATATGAAAATTGTAGGTCAATTATTTTCTTTCAAATGCCACCAATTTTGTATCATTTAATGTTTAAAGTAAAGCATTATGACCATTTTACCATATACTAGTGTAGTTGTAAATAATAGAAATATCGAACATTCATAATTTTTGCTTTGGATGTTAGTTTCAGGTATAGAAAACTCTATTCCACGGTCCATACCTCATTTGAACTTATAAATACCTATAATTACCCATTCGAACTAACACACACAATTTATTAAATCATCACAAACACCTACAAAAAAATTTGGTCAAAAAACTACATGCAATCTATTTTTGCCTCTCTTGAAGGCAGCAATGTTTACTACCATATCTTTTAGTACGTAATGAAATAGGTAAGCCATGACATATGAAAATTGTAGGTCAATTAGTTTTCTTTCAAATGCCACTAATTTTGTATCATTTAATGTTTAAAGTAAAGCATTATGACCATTTTATCAGAGAATAGTGTAGTCGTAAATAAGAGAAACTTCGAACGTTCATAATTTTAGTTTTAGATGTTTGTTTCGGGTATTGAAAAACTCTAGTTCACGGTTCATACCTCATTTGAACTTATAAATACCTATAATTACCCATTCGAACTAACACACATAATTTATTAAATCATCACAAACACCCACAAAAAAAGTTGGTCAAAAAACTATATGTTATCAATGTGTGCTTCTCTTGAAGGGAAACAACTGTTCCTTAGATTCTCCAAGCCACAATCTGTATTGTCCTTGAACCTAGACCTTGGAAGGTTGGTTATACTACCATATCTTTTAGTACGAACTGAATTAGGTGAGCCATGACATATGAAAATTGTAGGTCAATGTATTTTTTTTCAAATGCCACCAATTTTATATCATTTAATGTTTAAAGTAATGCATAAAAACCATTTATCAGAGACTAGTGTAGGTGTAAATAAGAGAAATTTCAAACTTTCATAATTTTGGCTTTATATGTTAGTTTCGAGTATAGAAAAACTCTATTTCACGGTCCATACCTCATTTGAACTTATAAATACCTATAATTATCCATTCGAACTAACACACATAATTTAAAAAATCATCACAGACACCCACACAAAAAATTGGTCAAAAAACTACATGCAATCGATGTGTGCCTCTCTAGAAGGCAAACAATGTATACTACCATATCTTTTAGTACGTAATGAATTAGGTGAGCCATGATATACAAAAATTGTAGGTCAATGAGTTTTTTGTTCAAATGCCACCAATTTTGTATCATTTAATGTTTAATGTAACACAATATGACCATTTTATCAGAAACTAGTGTAGTTGTAAATAAGAGAAACTTCGAACGTTCATAATTTTGGCTTTAGATATTAGTTTCGGGTATAGAAAACTCTATTTCACGGTCCATACCTCATTTAAACTTATAAATACCTATAATTACCCATTCGAACTAACACACATAATTTATTATATCATCACAAACACCTACCAAAAAATTTGGTCAAAAAACTACATGCAATCAATTTTTGCCTCTCTTGAAGGCCAACAATATATACTACCATATCATTTAGTACGTAATGAATTAGGTGAGCCATGACATATGAAAATTGTAGGTCAATTATTTTTCTTTCAAATGCCACCAATTTTGTATCATCTAATGTTTAAAGTAAAGCATTATGACCGTTTTATCACTGACTAGTGTAGTTGTAATTAAGAGAAACTTTAAACGTTCATAATTTTGGCTTTAGATGTTAGTTTCGAGTGTAGAACACTCTATTTCATGGTTCATACCTCATTTCAACTTATAAATACCTATAATTACCCATTCGAACTAACACACATAATTTATTAAATTACCACAGACACTGATATACCGTGAGTTTACGGTATTTCTAATACAGTTAACTTACAAGTTGTGTATGTCTAGGGCCTTTTTGCATTGGTTTTTATGAGTTTTTTATCATATTTTGCAGGAAAGACTTTCAGGCGCGGAATTAAAGAGACAGCTGAAAGAAATGCAGAAAAAGGCATCTACGGAGATGATCTACGGACCGTAGGTCTATTGACGCTCCGTAGATGGTGGTCATTGATCAGCAGCCAAGTCATGGAGGCAAATCAGGGAAATCTGACCAAGTGTGGAACCACAGTGCCCATTGACGGTCCGTAGGATCTACGGACCGTACTGTTGATCCGTAGATTGATACTGCGAGGGTTCCAGTACCTGATTTTGTAGATTCTAAGTGTGGAGCTACGGAGGGGGATTGATGGACTGTAGATCGATCTACGGTCCGTACTGTACATCCGTCGTTTGCTTCAGAAAAGCTGATTTTTGGAAGTTGAAATATTTTCCAAGTCCTGGCTGACGGAAGGGACTTACAGACCGTAGATCCATCGACGGTCCGTAAGTCAGTCTCGTAGAATGAAGACGCGTACCTGAAACAAACTTTCCTTAATTTGTTTCCCTTTTTATTTAGGATTTGTTTTCTATAAATAAGGCATGTAAACCTCATTTTAGGGAGTTAGATATTATTATTTTAGTTTTACTTTGTGACTTTGGAGATCAATTGGAAAACCTAACAATTATTGATTTCCTAAGTTCGTTTTGAAAGATTTTGGCTTTGAATTTCAAGTTGAATTTTTGGGTTTATTATTCTCGTTACGTAAGTTCATGATTTTTTCATCTAATATTATGAATTGTGTTCTTGCTATTATGGGTAACTAAACCTCACAACTAGGGTTAGTAAATTATACACATGTAGCCGGACCAAGGTGCGGGGTGAAATTCTCTAGATGCCGGACCAAGGATTTAGAGATACCTAACTTATCACTTTGCATGTAATACACTAGGAAAGGATTGCAGTTACTAGGATTACTGAGTTATGAGCTTATGGTGAACATGTATACCCTAGTTAATTTTCTCATCTTGATAACAACTGACATTGACTTTTGTTTATTGATTACTTACTGAATTCTCACAATTTGTTTCACAAATCCCTCCTTTTTTATTACTTGTTTTTGGAACTACTTTGGCTAATTGAATATAATTGTTGGTTAAAAGTAAAGTCTAAACCATTTTCCTCGTGGGATCGACCCCAACCTACAAGTTGGGTTCTTTACTTGATAACGATCACTTATACTTCTTTAGGGAGGTGTAATTTGAGCGTATCAA
>JAJOOS010025838.1:0-13605 GCA_029582725.1 Solanum chiquidenum
TATAGTCCCAGAACTACGAGCCACGTAGGTGTAAGTCCCCTCTGTGGGCAACATCAGTTTAGTGATCACGCCAGCATGCCTTTATACCTCTGGCAGGGTATATTGGGTCCTCTCGATGGGGAGTATACATCGGACTCCACATTTAGCTCATGTGGTTTTATGTCGGTTATTAGTAGCTCCCACAGTTCAGTATATGGGTATTCCCCATCTTTTCATTTTATTTATGATTTAGCTTCCGCATCAGCTTATTATCTTTAGTATGCTATGATCATGCCCGCAGGGTTAACTTGGGATCACTTGTGGTCCTAGGTCCCGTGTCCGCGTCTCGGGGGTAGTCTCGGGGCGTGACAATAACATTTAATTTTTGCAAGATCTCTTCTAGATCTATTTTTTGTAAATCTGTTAGATTTACGCTGAGCTTTCCTTTATTCTTTTTCTTCTCTAGACCTTCGTCTAGATCGTCTTCGTCTTCGTTTTCGATGAGACCTATGAGGTTTTGATTTAAAATTCTCAATCTTGGTACCTTTAGATGTATCAGGTAATCCAAACTGGGTACAAAAGTCTCCTAATTGAGATCTTTCTCTCAGCTTATCAAGCTTAAGCTTTCTTGACAGTTTTAACTCATTGCACAAATTTATGCCTTCTTGAGTACATGCTTGTCGCGCCCCGTTTTTCCTCAAAACGAGTTTTGATGCACGACCTAACAACTCTTTTGGAGCTTTTGAAATTGATTGAAGAGTCGCCACCTAACGAATTAAGGCGCGTTAGGGCACCTATCGAACCTAACTAAGTCTACTAAGGTCAACGAACCAGAGATCAGGGTAAGGGTTCAAGTTACCTCGAGGGGAAGGTGTTAGGCATCCCTCGAGGTCCACAGATGTGGGTCCCGACCGTATCTCATGCAATTTATGTGGGGGTTACAAGTAGCAATTATGGTCACTTCATTTATTATTTAGTTAGTCAACATGCTAGCTAGGTGATAACTATGATTTAAACAATTAAGATTAACTGAATTATTTTAATTATTTAATTTGAACATGCAAGACTAAGTGATAACATAATAACAAATAAATATTAAACAATTAATAAAGAGATAAGCAAGGAGACAGAATTTACACATGTAGATAAGCAAATAAATAAGTTTTATTTTTTTATTAAACTACCCCAAATAATTAATATAAACATATAAGGGAAAAATGGAAGGGAGACTCTAAAGGACTTTTAGGATCAGCACTCGACTTTCTTTATTATTTTTCCGATAGGCTTCCGTATAAGAATAGACAAAACCAAGGTTTGTCACTTTAAGCCTGAGTCGATGTCATCATATCCATAGGGCCTAAGCTACCCCTATCTACCACCGCATGCTTTCGTCTCTAAAAGGTGCCTAACGTCCCCGCTTAAGGTCCAAGAGGCATTGGACTACTATTAGGGTGGATTTAGACAAAATGAAATCTAATAGGCCTACCTAGACACCAAGTCAAACAATTTGGACGAGCATTTAGCACATAAGTCTCAAATTGGCCTCTAGGTTTTATTTTATTTATCATGCTAGCAAACACACATAAAGTGACAGGTTTCATGCTTAAGTGTATGCATATAAACACGTAAACAGGCTTCATAATAATGATAAATAATTTAACAAGGACAGAGTGTTATGACAAAATGCAAAGTTTATTTATTTTATTTATAAAGCATGTAGGAAATATTTAGTTATTAGTTGATTAAAAGTGGCAAAACAATTATTCATAATGCAAAAACTAAAAATATTCTGGACAGAATTTTATTAAGACAGCAAAATTAAAGTGACAGATTATGCAGAAAATAGTATATTGATGCAGTAGCGGATTAGACTATTATGAAATTTATTTTAAGTGGCAGTCAGTTTATTAGATACAGAAAATTAATCAGTAGCTGATTTTATCAAAACAGATTAGTTTAAAATAGGAACATATGAGCAGAAATATTTAAAGCAGTGGCAGATTTAATTGCTAACAATCTAGTTAGGGCAGATTTAAAACATGCAGGAAATTAGTTGGTTGATTTATTTTAAGTGGCGGAAAAAATAATTTCACAGTGAGGAGAAATATGCAGCAAGCCAGCAAATTTATTTATACTATTTGACATGCTGAAATTATTAGAATATGATTTTAACAAGCAAATTTCTTTAATCTTATTAACATTGATCTGATTAGTTAGATCCTATAGACATGGTTTCTAAGAGAATACGCTGAAATTAATTACCGATCCTATAGGCATGCTTTTCTAAGCGTGATGCAAAAATTAACTTCTAAACTCAGGCATACAATATAACTATTTAAACCTATATGCAAATACAACACATAAATAATATTTAAAATTATTTAGATCCTATAGGCATGGTATCTAAGATGACAAAATAATATAAAACATATTGTGGCAATATTCCAAATTTATTCATTTATTATATAAAGGGAGCTTTAGCTAAATTACATGAAACAAGGAGCGAATATATCATTTATTCATTAAATAATTTATGAAGGTGGTTAATGCTAATCTATAATAAGCAATCAAAACACAATCCACTTTTAAACTTTATTAGGATTAAATACAGGATTAATGGCAAGCATATCTTGTTTTATTTTTAGTTAGATCTAAGACGGATTTGTTAAAATACAGACTATCAAACAAATCACGATTGTAAGCATGCTTTCAAACACAAATAAGTTACAAAAAAAATAAAAATAAACAAGTAGCACGTAATTCCCCCTCCCCTTAGATGATCCCGAAGTTGCTTCATATATAGAGTAGAGTTTTAGAGTTGTACAAATATTACAAACCAAAATAAATAAATAATATCTACACCATTAAAATAAACTTAAACATAATAGTCTCGTCCGGAAATCTCTTCTAGGCGACTCTTCAAACATCTCGAACCTTTAAGTTCAAACCCTGCTAAAGTGAGATATAGACAAATTTATGGCATACAAAGCAATATAATATAATAAAACAATAGCACTAATATGTGCATGTTCATTTTATACATATTCGGCAAAACAAGCATTTAGACAAGCAAAGCATAACGACAAATATAATATCACACGGAGCGAGGAGAGAGCGAAAACTGACCCGGATGCTTCCTTTTTTATTTTATTTTTTTTCGAACACACACAATCATAATAGATGATGCAAGACAAAATTTAAATTAATAAAGGGGAGCTAACCGATTATGCAGAGTATAATTATCAGCAATGCAGACGAACTCAATCCGATACCAGACCCGAACACAGCAATACCAAGTAAAGAAGCACTTAAAATGTTAACCGATTTCAGCCAAAACAAAACTTTTAAAGTAGAGAGTGTTTTATGCTATTGTGAAATATGCAGGCATGAGTCTGTGTGGAATAGTGAATAAGAGTGTTAGACCGGAATCTTAATTTTTTAAGAGTAGAGAGCAATTTTTTAGTATTAGCAATGTCGGAATGTGTCCCGTATATGAGAGTTTCCAAAGTAATGAAGAGAGGGGTCATATTTATAGTCACTAAAGTACGGGCAAATAAGGTAAAGGAATAAAAGGGGGATCAATTAAATATTAGCTTTTCCTTATTTTAAAAGAGCCCAAAATTAGATTTATTTTAATTTAATTTTACCAAATATAAACAAGTAAGAAATCTGCCAATTTTAATTAAGGTAACGTGATCAATTTACAGACAGATGATATGTAAAATCAAGTAAGACAAGTAATAATTAATTCAAAGGGAATGCATGATTACAGCTCAAAAATATATCAATATACATTTACCAAAGCCGGACATGATTTCACCAAAAATGAACAAATGCATCGTACTAATTAAATTAGTTAAGGTGGAAAAATCAATTAACACAAGTCAGCAAATAAATAAAATTACAGGAAATCCATCAAAGCACATAATTTAAAGGAAAGGAATAAAATTAGTCCAAACGAATTACCTCGTTGGAATTGCTTACTATAATTAAAACAAGTAAAACACACAGAGTCATGTCCATAGTTAAATACACTATCCCAAAAGTCAAGTACCAATTCACAATTCAAGGTTGATTTCCAGCAATTAGACAAACATATATGACCTAGCATATCCTAATTAGAGCTAAAAGGGAAGAGCAAATCAATTAATGGCAATCAACAGATCAATATAAGATCAGCAGTCAATTATTGAGCTAAGAAAAAGGATATCACCGGAGAGTTGCTTGAATTAATCCTTAATCACAAATTTTGACAAATCAACCCATTTACAGGATATCTTGCTAAATCAGTTTAGTAATCAGCAACGGTAACTAACCCATATCTTAAATCACAATAGAACACATTTTGACAAGGCTAAAATACACATGCTTCCGGAGTTCAGAAAAAGGATTAAGAAATAGTCCATAAGATCAAAAAAAATTACTATGAAATTACATCACCTTCACAAGCATAACATCATAATTTCAATAATCAAAATAACTTAAGTAATAAACTGAACAGGAAAATGAACCTGGACAGATCTGAAAAGATCCGTCTTTCAAAGACTGCAAAACTTTGACTCAATCGGAGTTCTTCCTGCCTTCGTCGACCAGAAATGTTGTTCTGCCTCGCCGACTGGAGTTCGCCTGGTTGCTCGTTGCTGGCTGGAACTGCTGGTCGTTGGAGTGTGCCTCGCTGGGCGCTGCTGCTGCTCGCCGCGCGGAGCTGCTGTTGCAGGCTGCTGTCCAGCAGAAGCAGCGCTGGAGAGGAGAGGGAGAGCAGCAGCCTCGCTGCTGCTGCTGGCGAAGAGAGGAGCAGAGAAAAGGGCTCGTCGGTCGGAGCTGGTGGTTCTCGCGGCTGGTTCTCGCTGCTTCGGTGGCTTTTTCGGCAGCTGGTGGACAACAGCTGGAGAGGAGAGACGGGAGAATGGAGGAGGGAGGCGCTGATTTTTGAGAGAGGAAGGGGTGAATGAATGATGAATGTTAGGGTTGGTCTTTTGGTAGCTTAGGAAAGAAAGAGAATGTTGATTCGATCTTGGCCGTTGATTTAACTAAGATGGGCGGCTAGGATTTAATTTAAGGATGAACGAACGAGATTAAAAATGAATGGGTCTTGAGAGTTGAATTGAGAATGGCCAAAATTGAAATAAAATTGGCTAGAATTGAAATAAAAAGTGGCTATAATCGAAATAAAAATTGGAATTGAATAGGCTTGAAATAGAATAAAATAGGCTACAATTTAAATGATTTTGAGGAAAATTAAAGAAATGCTATCCAATTAAAATACTACAAAATATTATAATTAAAATTACTTAAATTTTTTAAAACATTTGAATTATTTCGAGTTTTACTAATAATTTTAAAATATTTAAATAGTATTTACAATAATTTTTATAAAGCATGCATACTAAAATATATAATTTTAGACAAAATCGATTAAAATTTTAAACTCAAAATATTTTTAAGAAGTACGTATTTAATCGAATAGCATTCCTAAAATTATTAAAAGTCGGTCAAAATTGGGTGTCAACAATGCTCTTATAAGCTTTCCATAAGTATAAGTTCCATAAGGAATTATCCCTTGCGGATCTCTCATAGTCTTTTTAACTCTTTCCGCAAATAAAGGAGGCAAACCATCTATAAATTTGGCTTTCCAAAATTCCAGGCCATTTTCTGGAAATAATTATTAATTACTACCTAAAGTATATCTTCATCAGAGTAACATATTGAAAAAAACGTGTTTCATATTTGAAATCGATACGTAAATTCAATTGAATAGTTTCATTACATAATGTTATACATCAACAATTTAAACGATAAACTTATAAGAAAAGTAAGGTATAATATAGGGTAAAGAATAAAGCAAAATTATTAAATAAAAAGAAAATATTAAGATAACAATATAATCACATCAAATAAAACCTTTCATCATTATTAAACGATGAATTTAAACAATACGATAAATTAAAATTAAAATAATAATCAAAAGTCAATATAAACATAATATTTAAACTAACAATATATAATATGCAAACAACACTCCAAAGAAGGTGTTGGCCAAATTTAAAACTTGCATGGTGTGCAAAAAATATTAATCTTTTTAGTCATTTGGTGCATTTTCATGAAACATAAATTTATTTTTAAACATAATTTAAATAGGAAAAATTAATTGAATAGGAACCTTTTAATAAATAGTTACTAATTTTAGCGATATTTTCTTTATTTATTATCATTTATAGCAATATATAATAATATTATGATAAATCTACAATATGTATTAAACGTGAATTATGTATGTAATATATATGTATTATAACCGTTTTAAAATATATTAGATTTGTTTGGTAAGAAATTGACATATTGTATTATGAGTATATTAAAATATGTGATAAATGTATTAATCATTAATAAAACTTATATTATATGTGCTTTATCAATTATTCTCTGTAATATGTATTAAAATTGTATTATAAATATATTAAAAGTAATCAAGTGAAATAAAAATATTATTACTATACATGGTAAATATTTTCTTAATATAATATATTTACGTAAGTTTCCATTTAAATTGTGATATTGAGTACAAAACAAGCTTTTTTTTTTTTGGATTAATGTAATATTTGAAGGGGTGGAAAATGACTATTTTTGTTGTTCCGTTAATTAAAGGCAGCCGTCAATATTTCTTGCTTTTATGGAGTCCACTGAATTTAATTTATTTATAGATTCTAGAAGCACAAGAACCCATGCTTATTATTTTATATATATAAATTATTCTCTTTTTTTTAAGTAAATGATATAGGGTGGCATAGATTGGTCAGACCTAAAATCTAATTTATTCATTTATTGGATTTTCTTGTTTAGATTAATGGATTTGGATTATTTTAAAAAAGTTGGATATTGAGTTTGATATTTTGGATTTTTGGATATTCAGAAATTTTATACGTTATATTTAGTCCTATTCACTAGTCATTATTCATTTATATATTCATATCTTCAATATTAATAAGTTTAATACGAATTTTTTTATTGTATGCCTATTTTTCAATTACTTTTTTATTTGGTCCTTTACGTTTGGGTTAAAAAAATTATTATTATTTTACTACTATTATTATTTTTATTTATTTTTTGGTCAGTTTGCTTTTCACCTTTTTTACCGGCTATGTAATTATTAATTATTTGGCATTGTTTTCATGAAACATAAAAATGAAAAGCATCCATAAACATCTACTCCCTTCGTCTTATTTTATATGTCACAATTTTAATTTGTATTTACATTAAGAAATGATGTAAGGTTACTCTTTTACCCTTATTTAATATTTTCTTAAGTCAACTTTATTAATAAATGACAAGATTAATTAACTATTCTATCAAGGGTATAATAGGCAAAATCTGGTAATTTATGCATAAATTTTATAAAATGACAAGTATTGTGGTCCAGCTATTTATAAAAATGGATGACATATAAAATGGGACGGAGGGAGTATATTTATATGTATACAATATTTTTTTGTTCTCAAAATTTAAGTTATGTGAAATTTAATTAATATTTTTATTTTTTTCCATTATATTAACAAGAAAAAAATTATATGATTTTTTTGTATATTTTTTAACTTATTAATAAAAGTAATATCTAAATTGAATTTTACAATATTGAGTTAATCAGATCGAAATTAACTTCAAAAATTAGTTATCAACGTTTGATTTAGAAACTTAGGGCAAAAACTCTCAATATATCAAAATTACTGTCGCGTGATTGTAATCGTAAGAATGGTTTTCAATTCTGAAGCTAAAATATAATGTCAGAAACTTTCCTCAACAATTACGTAAGAACCCTAAATCAACACCATTCTATCACATTCGATAAAAATAAAGGGAACAAAATTACTTGATGATTTAATTTAAAATTTTGAATATATATATAAATTTATTTAATTTTTTTTTATATATGTATTCATAATTTAGAATTATCTTCACTTTATGAATAACACATACATCTCTTCACGTTTCTTATTTTCATTCTTATATTCACATGTTTCTTGCAAGTTATTATTTTATTTAAGACTGAATAAATCCGTAGATGTTATGACTAATCTATTTTATTTATCTTCATAACATTTGAGATCCTAAAAAAAAACTGATTTTTTTTGTTAGGTGTCATAAATTCACAAATTAAATATTAGGGTATGAAAAAGAGGCTGATGCTATAAATGACTATTTTAACATTTAATACATACCATTCCTAACAATTACAGTGGAAGATGGTATCAAGTTGTTATATTTAAAAACTTTTGACTTAAAATTGATAAAACATGAAAGAGGAAATAAACAAGAAAATAAAAAATGTATATATACGATCACATGTATTAATGTTTTAAGTTCAAAATTGTATTATTATATATCTAAGTAGATATAAAAATGTGGGTTCTTTAATATCAAATAATTATGTAAAAATAAAAATTACATTACAAGTGTATTCTCAATTAGAAAAATAACAAACAAAAAATATTATATCAAAGAGAGTAAATGAATAGAGCTTGATTCTAAGAAAAAAAAAACTATATAGTATATACTTTTGTTAGGTATCATATATTCACAAATTAAATATTAGGGTATGAAAAAGAGGTTGATGTTATAAATGAATATTTAAAGTAATACATACTATTCCTAATAATTATAGTGGAAGATGGAATCAAGTTGTTATATTTAAAAAAATGATTTAAAACTAATAAAATATTAAAATGAAAATAAAAGAAATATAAATAAAAGATCACATTTTCAATTTTTTAAGATCAAAATTATAATCAGAAACGTGAGTTCCTTGATATTAGATAATCATGTAAAATAAAAATTACATTGCAAGTGTATTCTCAATTTAGTAATCAAAGAACAACAAACAAAAATATTACATAAAATAAAATGAGCAGAATGTCATTTGAATATAAAACATATACATTTTACTTTTTGAGAGGAGAAAATATACACTTAATAAGAAAATAAAATGTCAAAAGTAAATAAAAACACACATTTTGCTTTTGGGGAGGAGAAAGCATATACTTAATAAATAAAAAATTTAAAAAATATATCAAAAATAAATAATAGAAACACTTGCAAGTGTCCACAATTATTTTTGTTACACAAACTCCAACCCATCTTTATTTTACTCTATATTCTCTATATTTAAAGAGTTTAATTCATTCTCTATCCTTCATTTATAAAGAGATGATGAGAACTACTATTCGCACTCTCTATTTCACTTGCTCATTATTTTATTATTATTTCTATTATTTTTCATATAAGATCATTAATTAAATCTCTACTTTTCATAATTCTTTTTAAATGTAATATAATATTTTAAAAAAATATTATTAAATAAATACAACTTTCATCTCGAATTAATAATAATTCATTTTTAAAAAATCGTCACTCTAATGTAATTTGGTTTTATAATTAATTTTCACTATAAAGAATGCACAAAATTAAATGGTCTACAATTGTTCAAACTATTCGTGATCCACGTTCCAAAAGAAGAAATATTTCGCGATGAAAACAAGAATCGTCCTGAAAAATTTTTGAACGTGCATTCGGAGTTTTACAATCACGTTTTACAATTATTGCAGGTAGGGCTGTGCAAAAATTGAATCGACCAATAAATTGAACAAACGATATTTGCAAGTGTTGCATGTTCGCGCACAAGCCAGTCACTGTCTCTCTGCGCGCTCGGACTCCTGGCGGTGCGCCTGCGTGACGGGTTTGAAGCCATTGGTCCTCTGTGTGCAGATCGCGCATTCAAGCAGCGCTCCCGCCTGACGTAAGCATGAAACATTAAAATAAGGGTACTTTTGAAATTTCGTGAGGAACCCTATGCTATATGATGTTGAAGCTTGTCCCAAGGACATGTATCAAGAAAAATATTAAAGAAAAAGCTAGGTTACGAGAAGAGAAGGAGGAACACGTGGTACACTACTCAAATTCAAAACGAAAGTTGGAATTCAAAGTTTGATTGCTATGTCTTCTTTTTCATCTTTGTTCTTAGTAAACTTATTCTCCTCCATGGAATAAATTCTTAGAGGGTATTTGAAAACATGTTGTATTGATAAATTTGTTGGGATTTTGATTTTCGTTCTTATGCTTGAACTTATTATGAGAGTTTGAATTAAATTGCAACCATCTTTATTATTTTATTTAATCAAAAGAGGAAAATCTTGGTGAATATTGTTGCATAGTTTTGTTGGATTGAATCAATGTATTTTCTCTATGAAAGAGCTTGTTGATAATTATTGATTGAATCTCAAGAAAAAATAATCGAAGAACGTTACTTCTTTAAGGACAATCATTAACATGGTCTTGCGTATTAGTATCACTGGTTTATAATTAGTTTATTCTTTAACTTGAGATTTACTCGGAAGAGAAACCTAAGGCTTACAGATACTATAATCAACTATTGAATTTGAGAGAATCGATAGAACTTTAGATGTGATAATGAATGTGATCAAATCTCAACTATCATTATGCACTCGTTTCGTCTTGTACCCTATCTATTATTATTATTGATATTAAACTTCGTAGTTATCAATTGTTATTAATTATCATTTAGTCTATAAAAGTGGTTCATAACCACAACCAACTCCCTTCATTTGATCACTTGAATAATAGTTAGCAAGATTTGATTGAATTATTATTTGTACCAATCCCTGTGGAGAAAATCTTTATACTATGTTATTTTTGACTAGCTGCTCATCAAATTTTGGCGCCGTTACCCCGGATTGACAACAAGTAGTTTGCAATAGAGTTTTATGTATTAATTTAGGTTTTGTTTCATTTCATTTTATTTTATTTTTTTAGTTAACGCCTCAAGTTCCTAGTATCCAGGCAACAAGTATTAACCATAACTTTGGTGTATGACACGATCTTCTTCAAAAGAAGTCATTAAATAAAATCTCGAGTTGGAAAGATCTTTACGCTTGCTTAAGAAAGAACTTGCAGAGAGGGTTTTAGTGCAGTCGAAGAGGCAGAATACAATGACTGATAGTGTTGGAAACATGGCTCTGAATGACCCACTCACCCTTGTTTATATGAATCGTCCACCTAGGGTTAGGGGTGTGCATTAGTCGATTCAGTTCGATTTTATGTATTATCGGTTCTGTTTATCGATTTTAGGTTTTTAAATATGCTAAACCAATAATATTCTTTATCGGTTTTTGGTTTATCGATTTTTGGTTATTAACGGTTCAATTTTTGGTTTACCCAATAAGAAAATGCTTATAAAATAAATATATGATTTCTCACTTCTCTAACAATTTGGCACGATACAGTGAGACAAGCAAATGAACTGTAAATGCTTTGATATAGTGAAACAAGAAATATAATGAGAAATCGTATCAATAAGAGTAGATGTAGTACGAAGGCTACAATGACATGTTACAACCAAAACATAATATAGAATTTCTGATGTGAAGTAGAACTACTATGACGTGTGTAGACCGCAGTATAGAGTACTGATATAGTGTCTAATTATGTTAAATTGTTAATATTTAATATTTATGAAGGGTATAGCAGTAACTTACTATCGTCTTAATGGGTTATCATTTTACCCAATAACCCAATACTAAAAACCGTTACCAAATCAATAACCCAATAATTTTTTTTTTATAAAACCATTAGAAACCCGTTAACCCAACAACAATGACCCAATGACATTTTTTCGGTTCGATTTATTGGTGGGTTTGATTTTTGCACACCCATACCTAGGGTAGAAGATGATGATGAACACTAGTAAGTTGAGAATAGGAGGAACAATCGACCACCCGTCGAGATGAAGGAAAAAATAGATCAAAATAATGATTAAGTAGGGGGATTGTTGGGAGATTATGCAAAGCCAAACTATAATGGGATGCAGTCTAGTGTGAGATGTCCTCCTATTGCAGCTAACAATTTTGAGATAAGCATTGTATTCTCCAAGCAATCCAAAACAACTGTGCTTTCAGAGAAAACCAAAACAAAGACCCGAATAGTCATTTGGACTTTGATAGAATCATGTACTTTATTAATTATATATTTTAAAAATTAAAATAAATTATACATATAAATTAACTTATATAATCAATTTATATTGAAGTCGAATTAAAATATAAATTAATTTTAATTCAATTTTTTAAAATAAGTAGCATTTTATAATGTTTAACAACTTTAAGATTTTTTTTTTAAAATCAAACGTGGCAAAGGCCATCATTTATTCAAAAAAATGTTTAACAACACATATGTATCAAACCTATCAACAATTTTTTTCAAATTTATGCATTTTTATCCAAACATGTAACTGCTTATTTTTAAAAGGCGAAATGGTCTGATGGACCCCTGTACTTATACGAGTTTGTATTATGGACCCTTCTACTTAACCTTTTATTAATTGAACCTTTAAACTCAGTAAAACACCATATATTGAACCCCTCTGACCGTTGACTAAGCTTATGTAACATTAAGATGGCTGAATTGACAAGCGTGTATTGAATTTTTTTTAAAAAAAGAAATCATCTTCTTTATTGTTGAGTGTGCTCACCGACAGTAGAGTGAGAGAGAGAAGCGAGGCTGGTCCCTTTTGTGCCAGAATGGAGGCGGCGAGGGGGTACTGGTGGCATCCTGGTACGCCGAAGAAGATGGAGAGAAGAAGGGGTCCATAGTAGTTCACATGGGGTCTCTGGTGGTTCGGAGAAACAAAGACTGTAGAGAGGAGATGAGGCGAGTAAGTGTGTGAGGAGTTGGTCACGTAGGCGAAGAGGTTTGCCGATCTGAGCTGGTGATGCGACGGCTTAGGGCTGTTGGTTTTGTGAAGGTTGGGGAATAAGGAAAGGAAAATGGGCGAGGGTGTGCGGCGTAGATGAAGATGGTGAGGAAGAGAGTATAGGTGGTGGCGGCGACGACTTTCTTTGTTGGTGGCAACGACGACTTTCTTTGTTGGTGGCGACGACTGTTTCACGATGGGAATAAGGAGAAGAGAATAGGAGGAAGACGGTGGCACTTAGGTTATCAACCCTGTGGAGTTAAAAGATTATTTTATTTAATTAAAAATGTTGAGTTAAAAGATTATTTAACCTACTAGTAAAATTATCCGCGCTTCGCGCGGTAATTTAATATCACGGAATTTATAAAATAATACTTAAACCTATCAGACATTAAAACTAAAACACTATATTATCTTACATACAAGATTACGTAGTAACAAACATTAATAATGTAAAGGAAAATGAAAATTACTACGTCTTATCATTTAGCCTTAATAACATAAGCATAAATTATAAATTAATGATTGTAAAAATACAGACCAGGATATGTAACATAAGCAATAGTGTCAGTGAGCCACTCAACATGAGCAAAGTAAACAAATATTTAATTGTGAAGAAGAAGAAGAAGAAGAAGAAGAAGAAGAAGAAGAAGAAGAAGAGGAAGAAGAAGAAGAAGAAGAAGAAGAAGAAGAAGAAGAGGAAGAAGAAGAGGAAGAGGAAGAAGAAGAGGAAGAAGAAGAGGAAGAAGAAGAGGAAGAAGAAGAGGAAGAGGAAGAAGAAGAGGAAGAAGAGGAAGAGGAAGAGAAGAAGAGGAAGAAGAAGAAGAAGAAGAGGAAGAAGAAGAGGAAGAAGAAGAAGAAGAGGAAGA
>JAJOOS010025839.1:0-14528 GCA_029582725.1 Solanum chiquidenum
CAATTTTTCTCATGCTTCAACAATTTTATTGAGTATACTGTCGTCTTGTTTATCATTTTTATATTATTAATAATTAATAATAGGCATGAAAATAATAGTACTCGGCATGAAAAACGCTATCCCTGCAGGGATGTGTAAGGAAAAAAAAATTCTGACTTAAAATCGCTGCCACAGCAAAAAAGATTTTTTTTTTTACAATGGCAGCGATTTTTACTAATTAAATTTTTTTTTTTTAACAAAATCGCTGTTGTGGCAGCGATTTTTAATTAAAAATAAAAAATTTTACAAAATCGCTGCCACAGCAGCGATTTTTAATTGAAAAAAAAAAAATTTAGACGAAATCGCTGCGTCAGCAGCGAATTTACCTTTTTGATTAAAAAAAAAAGTGATGTGCCCTTTTGAAATTTTTGACAATTTTTTTTCCCCTTTAAGCTCCGGACTCATAATTCTTGATTAATGTACCTTTGATTCGTTAAGCGAAAGCTTTTCATACGAAATTCAAAATCACTATAATGGATTTTTGTTTTTGTTCGACCTATCAATCTAACAAGTGCCATTTATTATATTTAGTTTAACCAGTACTAGTATATTATTTTTTTCATGTTATTTTATGTATAAATAGTTATTAATCTCATCATCCCATTTTATGTGGCATTTTTTGAATTTTGAGATTCAAATAAGTCTGTCTTTGATCTTAAGTTTTTCATAAATCTTTTAAACATTTTGAATTATTAATTATTGTGCCTTATTTTACTTTTTACGTAGTTTACAAATATATAAATTTCATTTTAAAAAAATTGAAGATTTCGTGCACAAATTTCTAGTCAAATTTGAATTGTTTGACTCTTAAAAAACAAAAAGTGTCACATAAATTAAAACAAAGAAAGTAGTATAATTAAACTTTATAGTGAAGTGGTGTGACACCAATTGGGTGAAGGTTTGTCAGCCACCAAATACAACAAACCACAGAAAACTATTGCTCAAAAAACGTAGTTTACGTGTATACCCGACCCCCACATGCAATATATAATACTCCTTCCTATTCTTTTTTTTAAATATTTCTTTTTTTTTTAGTCTATTTCAAAAAAAAATTAATCATTTTTTTAAAGAAAAATTGTATATAATAGCAAATTATTAATTCAAATTAAATGCTATAAATATAGTTTGATTTAATTGTACCTCATAGCAAACTGTTGCTATTTCACCTCTCTCCTGGTGAATCTCGCTCGCCACTCTCGCTCTCTCCCTCGCCTCTCTCATTTTTTATACAAATACAAGTGTATAAAGTGCATTTGTGTTTGTATAAAGCGAGAGAAAATTGTATATATACATATATTTTCGTTCCCCTCTCTCCTCTCCCAGATCTCGCTCGCCACTCTCCCAGATCTCGCTCTCTCACTTTATACAAAAAACGCAAATTGTATAAAATGTGTTTGTGTTTGTATAAAGTAAAATAAAATTGTATTTATACATATATTTTCGTTCCCCTCTCCCAGATCTCGCTCTCTCACTCGCCCCTCTCACTTTATATAATTGATCTTTTTGTATATGTATACCAAAGCAAATTATACAACTGCTTATTTTGTATATGTATAGCGAAATATACATATTTATGTTTGCCATGGAGCACAATTATGCAAACTTTGCTATAACATATAAATATAAATTTTGTGTTTGCTAAATGTGAAAGTTGCTCTTTTTTTTATAACTCTTTAATTTCAATTTTTTCACGTGACATATTTAAGGCCATAGAATTAAAAAATATACATAACTGTAATGTATGATCATAAAATTAAAAAAAATTCTTTATCATCTTAAATTGTGTGTCAAGTCGTTGTTCTTTTATAACAAATGACAAATGTAAGCAAATAAAGCAAATGAACCCCTTGACTATCATTACACCATAATCATAATCATAATCATATAAACATGCAAAATCCAAATATTAGCCTTAAAAATGATCGTTTTTAATAATTATACACACAGAGAGAGACATAGAGTAATTTAACCAGTATGTTAGGTACTAATTAATGTTTATCATAAGAAGTTTATTTATAATTAATTTATAGATGATATAAATAACACTTTTTGTGCTACTTAGTAGTCATTAATAGCCGCAAGCCTGGGGACCAAATAATTAAAGTACATTTCGGTTTATCACGTGTTGGAAAGAAAATCATATGTCATTAATTAGTTACAATTATACACATGAATTCATAATTTGATCGTTATAAATTTGAATTTAGAATTTAGAATAAAAATGTTGAAGTTTATAGTGTAGAACCAAAAGAGACAATTAATGGACTAGAAATATATAATTAAGTTTATAGTGTAGAATATTAAGGGATTAAATTGAAATACAGTGTATTAGTAATATTATAATTATTTTCTTAGCCATTATTTGAATTAGTGTATTAGCAAATATCATGCTTGACATATTTTCTGAAAAAGTTATTTTCTTATAAAAAATACTCTCCACATTCTTTAGCTTGATTTTTAGTTATATACGTCTTTAATTGTGAATAGGTAGAATGTGTATTAGTTAAGCATATATAAGTTGAAAATACTATCAAATAAGAAACTAAATAATAAAAAATTCATACTAATATTAATGTTCTAAATAAAATAATAAATAGATGAAACAAACATGAAATTTGACTTTTACTTCTTGTCTATGGGTTGTTTAGAATTCGTGTGAATACCTATGCCTATGATTGACGTCTTCTTATAAGGTTGTTTAGTACATTGTTTTGGCTAAAGGTTTGTGAAGCTTCTTATATTGGAATAGGAAGCTCATTTGTCTGAATATTTTTTTATTACTATAACGAAATGTTATTACAAAAAATATATAATATAACTTAGAACTTGATTGTTATAATAAAATAAATATTATCATACGGAAAATGACTACAAAGATATGACGGAAGAAGATAAATTTAGGCAATTTCACTTAATTCATGAACAAATATGAAGCTTTTTTAAAATAAGACTCCACATGCCTTGATTTATGTGGCACAACTACTATTTTAAGTGTCATTTCTTTTATCGAAATTTCTTTATCTTTCTATCTGTATCTCAAAATTTAAATAATGATACATAAATTGAGACGGAGAAAATATTGATCTACGTGGGGTGAGGTGGGGTGGGGGTGGGGAGTCTTGTTGTATGCCACGATGAATTAGCAATTAGGCAAAAAACTTGCTTGGCTAGAAATAAAGCCTCTTACAAGAAATACAACTTCAAAAGTATAATGTCTTTTTATTTCCACTCGTCACTACAAACCATATATTATAAAATTGTACAAATTTCCGTCTCTTTCTACTTTGCCATTATATTTTCCACTTTTTATTAGTTGTTGTTTCTTCTTATTCCATTCACTCTTATTGTACAAAAAAAATGAAGGTATGATATTCTTCATTCATCTTGTTTCATTTCTTTTCTTCTTTTGTATATCCATATACATGGTTTGATCGAATCAGTATTTTTAGTTTATGACTTTTAAATCATCATTTTTTGTTTATGAGGTTCTATTTATATATGTCAAATGAATTTTTTTTTTATTATAAATATAAATTTTGCATTAAAGTTATTGAATTAACCTAGGTGTGGCTTTGCCCCGGCTGCACATGTGTTTTACTTTTTCTACTTTCGGGATAGGAACCAAAATTACTGAGATCAGTACCTTAACATTTCTTTCCTAGATCCTTTTGATCACAACAAAATAAACGTAGACTCAATTATGAAATTTATCGATATTCTCTATCTAGCTAATTTATCATTAAAATGTTCTCAACTAATTGAATTTTTATATTATTAGTTGCTAATCCAACTAAATAGAATTAACATGAAATTTTAGCTATTAAGTTAAATTTTGTTGGTTCCTTATTTTAAGTTTTCTTTCTTTAACTTTGATTTGTGTAGAAATTTATCCTGAAATTGGATTTGGGAGATGACAGAGAAAAAAGGAAGGCCTTGAAGATAGTGGCTGCTCTTCCAGGTAATTAATACTTCTTCGGTTTCAATTTAATTGGCTTGATTCGAAATATAAATATCAAATTAACTAACATATGATGTGAATTTAAATATTAAATTTTTAATATTTTTGCAATAAAAATTACTTAGTTAGAAATTATTATTTTACTGTTTAAATAGTGATTATGATAAATAATTTTTTTTTTAAATAAAATAATTAATTTTCTATTACAAGTTAAAATTTACAATATCCTATTAGTACTACATATAGCTTATTATTAGTGCCCAACTGTTAACGGGTTAGGAGAGTCGAGTGGTGAATATTATTTGTAAACTTGATGTGGAAATACTAATTTAATATGGCAACTAGTTTGAATTCATTGATATGTTTTTGGCTTTTTGGAGAAAAGAAGAAAAAAAATATTTAGTTTGTTTCAGTTTGATTGTCATACTTTTTTTTTAAGCATGTTTTAAAAGTGTTTTTTTTTAACAATTCGTTAATTTCAACTTTTCATATAACATATTTAAGATCACGAAATTTAACAACATTTTAGTACACTTCATATGTTTTTAATGGAAAAATCCTTTTGATCGAAAAATTTAGCCAGAATTTGGCTAGAATGGTAAAGTAACTTATTTCACACTATGTTATTTTACCTTTTTGAATATTTTTATCCTTTTAATTAAAAAAAAAAAGATCAGTTTATTTTAAAATAAAAAAGATATTATAGACTTTTTAAATTTCTGACCAAATTCTGGCAAAATTTTCTGGTCATTTAGAATTACCCGTCTACAAGATTCAAACCCTCTTTACTTTATTAAATTTTGTGTTAAGTCAAAATATATCAAACAAATTGAAACGGAGTGAATAACGAAATAATTTGTACACGTCGATTCTTGAATGATGCCACGTCAAATGGGTCCTCCATAATTACAACTTACCAAGTTGTCCTTCTCTAAACGTCAGCAACTCATTTTGCCCTAATATAACACTCCCTCATTCATATTACTTATATTTATTAATTTGACATATTTTTAAAGAAAAGCTTAATTAAAGTATATTTTATTAAATTAATTTTATTAATGGTGTTATATAATTTCTTAGTATTGTCAATTCTTCTTTGGTGAAGGGCCTCATCGAAATAGTATCTAATTTGCAACAAAAGAAATGAAAATGTTGTTACAAATGTAGCTCTTTATAAATTTATATGTAAAAAATCACTAAGAATTTAAGTAACAACAAATACTTCTATTATATGACAAGGTCATTTTAGAAACTTTAATGATCGAACCTTATTAAATAATTTATATTTTGAATCTGCCTTTGGTATATAATGAAATTGACACTTTTGAAATTTTGTAGGGATTGATGAAATTACGATAGATATGAAAGGTAAGACGTTAACGATAATAGGGACGGTTGATCCGGTGAGCGTAGTGAGCAAATTGCGCAAGTTTTGGGCAGTAGAAATGATGTTAGTAGGACCAAAAGAGGAACCAAAGAAAGAAGAAGAAACAAAGAAAGAAGAGCCCAAAAAAGAAGACAAGAAAGAAGAAACAAAAAAGGAAGAAGAAGAGAAGAAGCCAATGGTACCAATAGGTATGGTAATGCCATATAGACCATATTATCCTCCTCCTCCTATGCACACATATTACCAAAATCATCATCATAGTATTGAAGAGAATCCTAATGCATGTGTCATTTGCTAAAATCAAAAATTACGAATCGAAGCGATAAAGGGCGAAATATCTTTGTAGGTCACTTTGTCATCACTTGGAATGTTTTAATGTACTAATATATATGTTATGTATGTATATATAGTGTACAAACATCTAGTTGGCCTTGGTTTATCCTATTTTATAATATATGAATCCAAGACTAACTTTCAAGATATAAATGTAGAGGAGATTTTGTGAATAGACAATATTATCCTTTTAAGTTTTTGTACCTTCAAAGTCAAGTATATTACATATTGTGTATAGAGAGTATTCTATAAGAACTTCATTTTTGTGTTTACTTATGTGATTGTGATACTTGAAGTTTGAATCAATTCTTGTGTTTTCCGACTCACATGATTGTGTTGATATTACTTGGCTTGTATGAGATGAAGTGAAAAAGTACCAACCATCATAGTGATAAGATGAATATAAATTTATATATCTTTAATTAGAGGTGTTAAATTTAAGTCTTTGATATAAAAAATATTCATAATAAAAAAAATGTTTCTCATTTTAATGAATCTTACTAGATGTGTATGTGAATTCAGATTATTGAAGTCTAGAGATATCAAATATCGAATGAAAAAAATAAAATAAAACGAAAAAGTTAAAGAATAATTTGCTAGCAAATATTGCATATATATGAAAATAAATTGCCAACGAATTCTTCTAACAATCCAAATTCTTTTAGTATATTAGTAACAAATTACTATAACATATTTCAGAATTTAGCAATGGATTCCTAATGAAATGCCAACTAAAATTTTACTAACTAAATAATGTAGTTGGTAAATATGTTAGGAAAAAAATAGAATAAAAAATAGTAGGATCAATATAAGAATAAAGTCAGGAGATTGTTGTTTGCATGTATGGCAAAAATCTTAATTGAAAATGTTGACTACTTAAACCGCTTAATTTATCAACTTTCTATTAATGAATTATCGATAAAAATATTACTAATAAACACCTTTCATTGGTAATATTACAAATGGATTATATATTGATTGATAAATATGATAAAAAAAAATGTAGAGTATAATTTATTAACAGATTACCAACGAATTACTAACTAAGAATTAACCAACAAAAGAATTTTGTAGATAATTTTACCAACAAGTCAAAAATGATTTGAGGAATCAACATAAAATTTTGGGTAATATTTTTTCACCACATAAACAATTCCTATATATTTTATAGTATATATATTATAGCCAGTTGAGTGAACCAAATAATACCTTCATGTGTTTTTGATGTAACATGTCACTTTGGGTGGTATACCATTGGAACCTAACCTAGCCACACAAATAATCTTCCTCAACTTATTTGTTTGTATGTTTCTGAAATAACATATTAATAGAAATAGAGGATCAAAAAATAGAAATCTATATATGCAAATTGAATTATTATTATTTTTGTTTTATTATGTTAGTCTTTGATTTTTCCTTTTGATGTAAAGCATTTGTGTAATATTTTTGTAATATACATTTGATTTTTAATTTTTTTCAGAAAGTACTTCAATTTAATTTTGAGAATTCAAAGTTTGTTTGGAAAACTAAACAATTTTGGGCAAAAAGTACATTTTCTTAAATTTTTGTATTTTGAGTTTTTTGCCAAAAAAAAAATTAATCCAAAACTTGACAAATTTTATGGGCAAACAAACTGTCAAAAGATTTTTCAAAAAAGTACTTGCAATATCTATGGCCAAAGGTCCTAGACACTTAAATTGAGATAGGAAAAATATAATCTTTTAGTGACAAAATCAATTTTTTTTGGTAAGCTAATTCAAAATACATACAAAAGAAATCAATGAAATTCATGTATATATTTATATACTTTCTGCATCACTCAACATCAACACAAAAAATTGGGCGGCATTTGGCGACAAAGGAAATTGTGCAAAAGAGTATAACCATCTCTTATCTTTTGGAGGAAATTAATTTTTAGTTTGTGACACAATTTTGATTGAAATGTTAATTGTGATTTAAAAGATTAAAGAAATTTGATACTTGGATAATGTGACCAAAAAACATGTAACTACAATTCTTTAACAAAATCTTTTGGAGTCATGATTAGGGTAGGGGAAGAGGGAAGATGATGGATGAGAATTTAACTCACACCTATTATTCGAAGCACATTCAACGAAATTTTACCCTACATAAGATTCATATCATGTCTTCAATTCAATTGTTAATTACTCATATTATTTGTCCATTAAACGAGCATACTTTTATAATTATTTAGGAACAAATTACATAAATATTTCTATTATATTTCAAATCAGATACACCTAAATACATATATTTTTTCTATTAAATTCACTATGAAATATATATACAAAAGGAGAGAGGTGAGCGAGAGAGTCAGTGTATCCCAAATACATGTAAATAACACTAGATACATGTATCTGGGATACCAAATACATTTTAGATACATTTTGAAATATAGATACGGGAGTGAGACGAGCGAGAAATATGAGAAGCAAGCGAGAGAGAGTTAATGTATCTCAGATACATGTGAATCCACTCGAATAAAGTGTATCTAGAACAAAGTCCACACCTAATTTTAATTTCATATATTCCAGGTACATGTATCTGAGAACCGCAATTGGCACGAATGATAATTTCAAAATCTCACATGAAAGCACATAACTAGGTCCTAAATTAATGAATTTGTGTTCTTTGCCCAATTATTTATCCGATCACAAAATTACCTTTTTTATTTGTTATTTTCACTATTTCATATTAACTGAATTTTTGTGTGGTCATTATTTAAAATAATTGAATTGTTTAAAGTTCAAGATGAATATTAATTTTTTTTTCTATATTTGTCATTTTCTTTAATGTAGTTTGATATCTTCTGATAGATTATAAATTACACTACTTACAAAGTTAATTTATAATTTTATAAAGATAATAGTGAAAAATATAATTTAAATTATGGCCATAAATATTTTCTTAAAAGTGTACATTGTCCCACAAATTGAGTTTATCTCGAATAGAGTGAGTATTGCCATTAGTATATATTTTTTAAAGTCCAATTGGGTAGATGAGGTCATCTTAGTGCTGCATGTCGTCATTGTGGATTGTTATTATTTAGAGATTGTTCTTCATTTACATAATTGGTCAAAATTATACTCCACGGTTCACATCAAGACTATGTATATTTTATTTATTTTTTCGTGCGTGTGTGGAGTTAGGATAAAACACGAAAAATATTTAGGATTTTTTTAAAAAAAATTCGCAGTTGCTATTCTTTGAGCGTGCACAAGATAAAATTTTCGCTCTTATGCAATAGCTTGCAAACCACATAAGAGCGCATACCACATAGGAGAGGTAACCCGCACAGACAAATTTGTGCGATGAGCTCAACCCAGAAGGCAAACCATTTACTTACACCGGCAAAGAGTTTCAAACTTGAGTTTAGAAGTCCCAAACTCAAACCACTGAACCCAAAAATATTTAGTATTTTAAAAAAAATAGAATAACTTAACATGTGGTCGATATCTTTATATTCCTTTACTTTGTTGATCAATCTTATCAAACTATTGCTTTTCTATCAGAAAATACTTGAAAATTTACTAAACAATGATTGTAAAAGATTTGAAGAAAGTTAAACAGCATGTAAAAGCCGTTTTCTCGATTCTTTTATACCAATTCTGTAACATGTGGAAGTCTGAATTTCCAATTTTTCTTCTGTGCATACTCTTTTTTTTTTCTTCCTGGAATAGTATTTTATATGCTTAGAACATATATAAGTTTCTACAACTACACTGTATTTGATGACCTGTTGTTTCAAAATGTTGACTAAACCAAGGCATGGCTAATTATCAGTTGGGCAAAATATACATATACATCCAATTACAAGTGAGGTGAAATAAATCATCACCCCCAGTACACGAAGAAAGATTTGGAATAAATTCAATAGCTCGATATCTTGCTTCGATAACATCCCTTTTGAGCTGATGGTCTTGCGGAAAGAACCTTTACACCCCACAAAGGTAGGGGTAAGATCTGCATACATGATATCCTCCTCAGACCCCACTTGTGGGATCACACTGCATATGTTGTTGTTGATATAACTCCTTATATATAACACTTCAGACAAAAAGCAATTCCATAACCTTAATGCATCACTTCCAGAATGCAAAAATTGGTCTATTAAACCCAGGTTTGCGACCAGACGCACTGGATGTTATGTCCTCTACCATTCTAAATCCAATCTGCATTCATATTAAAAATTGACGCATCAGTCATACCTAACAGCGTCATAAAATATTTATCTACCAAGGTTCATAAGCTAAAGATTCTCTGCGACGTACCTTGTCCAAAAGTATATATTGAAAATCTTCTGGACGAATCTTAATTTCTTGATAATTAATTCTTGTTGTCTGCATAACGAGGAAAACATTAATATGCTCCAAAGGAAAATTTTGTCCACACGCTCGAGCTTTAAGGAAAAGAACACAAAATATGGTATTGGCTGTACAAATTATAAGTTAAAAAAAGTGTATCTGAATCTAGCAACAATACGAAAGGGAATACCTCAGATACAAGACGATTACTGTAGTATGAACTCCAAGGCTGAGGCTCCAAAATAAAGACACCACCCTGTTACAAAAAAATACAGTCAAAAAGTGTTATTCAGCAAATTATTTCCAGAACCAAAAAGATGCTTCTCATATAATACGTAACATATTTACCGGTGAAAGAAGCCTCCAGACTTTTGAAAATAAAGTTATAAGTCCCTCATCACCCCAGTTTAATTGCACCCATTTTGACACGCTTAAACTGCATCAACAGAAATTCAATTGATCATGCACACATACATATATAATTAAAACAAAATCTTCTAGCACCTAATACTACAGAAATTCACAATAGTAAAGGCAAACATACTTTATATTAATATTACATTGCTTAAGATTATATGACTTATGTGATACAGAAAAGCAGAAAACCAGGTCTAATCTTCTCTGTAAGTAACCTCTGGAGTTAATTCAGGCGCTCAATTTTCGGGAAAGCCAAAGATTGAGAGCCCTGCACCTTTCTTGTATTATCGTTTCTACTCAGATGACTTGCCTATACCACTAAAAGGAGAGGTGAACTTTTAGTTTATTTTGGGTGATTTTGGCAAGGAATCACAATTTCTAACCATATCATATCTTCGCTACCATTTCATAAAAGGATAGCAATGAACAAGAAGGATTTCTTCATATATCTGGAACCATACAAATAAGATGACGCTCAAGGAAAAGAGAACTTACCAAATAATCGTATCATAAGATGTATTTTCCCCTGGATGCCAATTCTGAACAAAATTTCCCTTCCTGAAAGAGACTATGTCAAACAAATTTGCCTCTTGCACATGATGTGATTCTGTACAATCAATGCCTGCAGGCTTCTTAGGTGACTCGGCCTCATGGTTTTCAATACCAGTAACATTCTTTGACTCAGTCGACTTGGCAACCCCTGCCGGCACAGCTCCAGTACTCCTCACTGCTTTCCTGAGAGTCCAATGGGCATCCTGGATTCTTGCTGGAAGGTGATTAGAGATAATCAAAGTTATAAACTACATTCTAGCAACTCTTAGTCAAATGATAGATCCATCATCATGTATTACTTAAGATGACTACTTGGATAACAAAATATGAAATTATCGGCAACTATGACAATAAGTAGCAAAAAGAGATCAAGAGACCAAGTTTATGCAAAACAGTATGACATAATCCAACCACACATTGTTATCCTGGAAAAAACAATTGTTTGATCCAGCCAATTTTACAGAAAAAAAATCAACAGAATGCACTGTGTTCAAAACCAAATAACAGTTTCTTTTTTTGATTATTAGTTTCTATTATGACTTCTCCGTGAAAGTAATGTATACAGATCACAAGTTGCATGAAAATTTATAGCATCATAATCAGTTCCTCATTTCTTCATGCCAGAATCAACTAATGTGAAACACATATATAGACGAATGAAAAGTTCAAATACTTACCATCATCAATATCGACTCCAAGGATGCTTCGGCAGTTAAACTTTTGTGCTGGAATAAACAAAGTAACTGATAATTACAAAAGATAAGAAAAGGGAAATGCATAATATCTATTGGTGGACAATGTTTCAGGGATTATCAAAGCAAAAGTCCCGCATGCAAGTAAAAATAAGGAGAAATCCTAATTCAGAATCCCATTTAAAACAGATATCCGAATTAATCAGCTATGCAATTAACAAAAAGTTGTACCTATAGCGATTGTGATCACTCCACTGTTACAGCCAATGTCAAGACAATCCTTGCCTTCAAACCACTCCTTCTTCATAGCTTTTAATCTTGGATCTTCCTCCAAATTCTGACCTATCTGTGCACAAGAGATACCAAACAGTGAGAGTCTATCTAAAGGGGGGAACAAAACAAAATGAAATTCTGAGCTGCCCTGCTCCCAAGAGTGTTTCAACTTGGGAGCAGTAAGATTTTCTTGAGAACACGGGAGGCTATAGAAACCTAAATTTTGCTGGAGACAACATCCTTTCCATTAATACATCCATACATTTCTTACAGATGTTCTTCCATATAATATTATGTAGGAACAACAACAATAACATACCCAGTGAAATAATATGTAGGAAGTGAACAAAAACATAGATAAGATCTTCAGTCTCCCACCACCAAAAAAAATACTGTGAGGAAAACTTGATTCATTATTTCTGTTTAAATAAACTGTAATTAATTGTTTACACTGCTGATATTTGATTTTAAAATATAGCGGCAGATGGAGGAGATGAATATTCTAACTAAAGGTAACGCAAACAAATATCCCGAGTAACAGAATAATTGGATCAAAAAGACCACAAAAGTTATACAACAAAATTCAAAACACTATAAATGGGATTGATAGGACACTGAAATAGAGATTTGGAGTCTAAAAACCGGCTAACTCTACTCATACAAGGAGTTAGAGAGCAGTACAACCCCAATGCAAAGCATGCCATGAGGATCAACTCACTTGGTGATCACACTCACCTTCACCTTGTAATTGGAGGATTCTAATCCCATAGATAACATCCCCTTCCCCCTGCTCCTGCGTACAACAACATACCCAATGTAACTTTAACTATTGTTCTATTTTTTTGTAAAACAGTTTTGCCCCAAATTGCCTTTAACCTTCTCATTCTCTTATGGTGAGCACACTCACCTTAACCTTGTAATTGGAGGATTCTAATCTCATAGATGACATCCCCTTCCCCCCGCTCCTACGTACAACAACATACACAATGTAACTTTAATTATTGTTCTATTTTTTTGTAAAACAGTTTTGCCCCTAATTGACTTTAACCTTCTCATTCTTCACTTGTAAGAGACTCTAGATACTTCGGAAGAACTTCCATCCTACTGGTAAAGAGAGGGTCAGTTGGTAAAAGAGGAGAAAAACTAACTTCTCTTCGAATAAGTATTATCTTCTCTTTAGAATTAAGTTCCTTATTGTTCGTTTCAGCTTGCAATCTCTTCATCAGCCCCAAGTATTATTACCTTGCTTGAATCCTATATACCTTACTCTACTTTCAATACACAAAATCACGAGTGCATTCTTCCTGCCCTATAATCAACAACATACCCAGTGAAATCCCACAAGTGTGGTCTGGGGAGGGTAGAATGTACGCAGACCTTACTACTACCTCGTGGAGGTAAAGAGGTTGTTTCCGAAAGACCCTCGGTTCAAGTGAAGCTCCCTTCCCTATAGTCATGAGTCATAATCATATCAACCATTACCTAATAGTTATAACCACCTTAACTATTCCAACCCTGTAGAGGCGAACCCAGGAATTGAAAGTGCCGCACCACTATCATCTTTAATATATAGAGGTTAATTCTACTACTACAAAGTTTGGAGTGAAACTCTCTTAAAACTAAAACCAAAAAAAGCAATCCAAAAAAAAAAAAAAAACTTTTGTAACTACTAAATATCAAAAAATTAAAACTTTGGGAAAATGCTAAAGACAGGTGAGTCCACTAAATCAACCAGTTCCTACATACATTTTTCCGAGGTTATCGGGTGGCAGTGACCCCCCAACCGGCGACCTAAGGGTAAGTCCGTCTATCATTCTCATAATCATATACAGGGTAACTCAATCCACAACCCAATACACATTCATTTCCTTATATTAGATGCAAAAATGATCCATTAGCACCAATAAATCCAACAATTAATGAGAAAGCAGAGAAAAGCTTACTCTATAGCCATAGTAGTTTCTGTAGTTGCCAAAGACAGCAACTTCTTTTCGTTTTCTCTTCTGGGTCGCCGTCGCCATCGTCGTTGCCATGTCCTCCGGCTGATTCCGTTTGTTCTGCTGCTGATTGTGCTCCATTGAAAAGCTATGGCAGATGAAAGGTTTTGGTTAGAGTTTAGGGTTTTATTTTTAGAATACGCATTTTAACAAAAATGCTCTTTTATATGAGGATTACCTCAAAATAATCTCTACAGACAGTTTTGATTAGAGCCGTCAATATGGGCTAGGCCCGTTGGGCCGGTCTGGCCTAACCCAGGATTTAATAGGGCTGGGCTAAGATTTTTGGAGCCCATTTAAGAAAAGGGTTTTTTAGCCCGGCCTGAATAAGCCTGTTGATTTGTGGGGCTTGAGAAATATAGGTAGGGCCGGCCCGTGGGCCAAATAAAAATAATTAAAAAAATATAATATAATATTAAAATTTAAAATTAAAGAGAGTCCAAACTCAAAATCTATATAATATTTAACTAATTGAAACCGCATATAAATTGCAGATGAAAATGAAGATGTTAAGACAACCTTGCCACAAGCTGATTCAGATATGCTTGATGATCA